>JAGSMP010003439.1:0-12037 GCA_029286625.1 Parnassius orleans | reverse complement strand
TCACTGGGTTATACTGTTTGAGTTCGTGTCTGCCTTTGGTAGGTATCATCTGCTCATCTACCGCCAAATATTCTTCCTGGGAACTATCAAAAGGCGCTGTCGATTCTCTCTATCAGAGGACGAACTTTGAATAGCTTTTCGTGTCCTTCTTTACCAAATGGAATAAATTTTGAGTTGTCGTTGAAATGTAAGAAACGCTTTATTGTTTCCCATCTGTTGCATGTCATTACCTCATTTACTTGAGGTTGCCCTATGTCCGAATTCCAGTAAAGTCTTGATGCTGGTAGTTTCACTATAGACATAAAAATTACTATACCTATAAACTGTTCCATCTCTTTCGAGATATAGGCTGGCTTGCTGATGTTATCTTGAATAGCTTTCAAATTGGATTGTTCTACTATCATTGTTATCAACTCGTCAGTAAATAGATACAAGAAGAAATCGGCTGAAATCTAGCTCTTTATATCGTCAGGTAGTTCAACATCTCCAGTGAAAATATAATGATCCGGGTTATAAGGAGGCAAATGTTCTGTTGACCAGTTCATTCTAATGGTAGGTTCTTTACAACGACTGTGATAATGAATTTTCCTCTTTAAAAATGCCTGAATTACAGAATATAATTACATCAGATATGGATAATATTAGGGTGGCTTCATCTTTTGTGTGCGATGTTTTAAAGTGCAATGATATTGTCAGGAAATCTTGTAATTCTTTGAATATCATTGCACAAAATATACGTAGCGTTTATAAAAACCTGGATGGCTTTATGGCATACATATCACAACTTTCATTTGAACCGGATATTATAATACTAACAGAATGTCGCCTTGATGTTAATAAGCCTGTTCCTCGCCTTCCAGGTTACAAATGTCATTTCTCAAAAAAATGTCCAATTCAAAATGATGGTATAACAGTTTATTCTAAACACTCAATTGATTGTATAATAACAGAACCTGATCCAAATGGTGGTAACTATCTTTTGATTAAAATAAATCCAGATATAGTAATATTAGCGGTATATAGATCACCCTCCTATTATTATAATGACAACTTTTAAATTCTGTAGAAAAATTATTTGTCCCTAAAATCTAGTAACATATTTATTATAGGCGATATCAATATAAATATTATACAAGGCAATAAAGACAAAGACAGTGAACCTTATTTAAATTTAACTGCAGGATTAGGTCTTTTACCAGGTCATAACTATCCCACCCGTATTAATAATTGTTTAGACCATGTTATGGTGAAAACAGTATTAAACACTCAAATAATGATACTCGATAGTGTAATCACTGATCACTCCTTAATATTAACAAATGTTTCTCTGAACCCCAAACGCAAGCCTAATAATATTTTTATTGATAAAATAAATCATGATGATGCCATCAAATCTATAGAGTCTGCTGATTTTTCTTTTATATCTTCAACTTCAAATGCAGACAATGCTGCCGAAAAATTTGTCGATATACTACCCTCTGCTATAAAGAAAATACTGTTAAAATTAAGCTGCCTAGAGCGAAACGATCGCTTAAGGCTTGGATAACGCCTGGACTGATAAGGTGCATCCGTCACCGCGATAAACTTCACCAAAAAATGAAAAAGAATCCTGAAAATGAAATACTTCAAATTTCTTATAAGCGTTATAGGAATTACTGCAATTCCTTGTTAAGTAAGCTCAAGCGCCAATATGAAAAAAGTCTTTTGGCAAATGCAAAGAACAGTAAAGAAACTTGGTCTGCAATCAAAGCCATCTCCGGACGTGATACTAAAAATAATTACGCTGAAAATTTGATCAGTGAAAATCCTACAGACTCAGTGGAGAGAGCTAATTACTATTTTTCAACTTTAGGTAGAAATTTAGCTGATAAAATCCTAGCAAACGGTGCTAAACCTGCTAATGTTAATACTATGCCCTGGTCGCTTAATTCATTTGTCCTCGATTCTCCTGACGAGGTAGAAGTTGAAACAATATTGATGGGTCTTAAAAATGAATGTGCTATTGGTTGGGATTCCATCCCTGCTGTCTTCCTTAAAATGACCAAGGATAAAATACTTCTGCCTCTCACAACCCTTTTTAAAATCTGTTTTGAACAAGGATGCTTTCCAAAGTTTTAAAAGATCTCTCATTACTCCTGTTTACAAGAATGGGGCTCAGGACGTTGTTGAGAATTACAGGCCGATCTCTGTGCTACCTGCTCTTTCAAAATCTTAGAAAGGATGCTTAATAGTCGATTGGTTAAATTTCTAAACAAATATAATATCTTATCTAATATGCAGTTCCGATTCAGAGCGGGTGTTAGTGCAGAAGATGCTGTTCGTAACTTGACTGAATTTGTAACAAATAAACTGGAACATAAACAGAAGTGTGTAGGGATTTTCCTTGATTTAGCAAAGGCTTTTGACACCGTTTCGATACCCATTCTTGTAAACAAACTAGAAAAAATTGGATTAAGAGATTCTGCCCTTTCCATTTTTAAGGATTTTCTATGTGACCGTGTGCAGAGAGTAAAAATAAAAAAATTATTAGCTCAGACGCCTGTGTCACGTTTGGAGTCCCTCAGGGCAGTATCCTGGGACCAAGTCTCTTCTTGGTTTACATTAACGACCTGTGCTCAATGACACTAACTCAAGGCAAGCTATTTACTTATGCTGATGATACAGCCTTAATTTTCTACGGAGAGACTTGGCCTGAGGTCCAGGAGTTTGCAATGAAGGGCCTTCAAACTGTGGCAAATTGGCTTGAGGAGAATCTACTGACTCTTAATATATCTAAGTCCACCTATATGCAGTTCCATATAACCAACACCCAAACTGTTAACGATATACAACTAACAGTACACTCTTGTGGTTTACAGTCGACAGATACTTGCTTTTGCCCTAAAATGACGAAATCAAAATCAATTAAATATCTCGAGTAATTATAGACGAGAAACTAAGCTGGCTCCACATAGACCTTATTTCATCGCGCACTCGGATACTTATTTGGACATTTAAAAGGCTAAGGCACATCGCTGATTTTGATTTATTAAGAACTGTATACTACGCCTTAGCACAATCAATTATAGGATATTGTATAGTTGCCTGGGGAGGAGCATGCAAAACATTTATGATAAAATTAGAAAAAGCTCAAAGATGTCTCCTAAAAACTATGACTTTTAAACCGTTCAGGTATCCTACAAATCTAATATTAAAAAATATAAAGAATGCAAACTGTTGACTGTCAGGCATCCAACAATTGATCTTAATGAAACATGCACTAACTCCTTATGACCCTGAGATCTGTTGTAATAAACGCAGAATACCGGATGTACTGCTTATTGACAGATGTCGAACTGCTTTTTCTAGGCGACAAAGTTCATATCTATCCTCAGTACTTTATAATAAGCTAAATAGAAATCTAAATATTTATCCTCTTTCCAGACATGAGTGTAAAGTTAAAGTTCGAGATTGGTTATTGTCACTTGATTATAGTAAAACAGAAAATATCCTGATATAATTTGTAAAAATGATGTGTGTAAGAAATGTATGTCGCATAAAATTATAAAATTATAAATAGCAATCTTTGTTTAAAGCAATTATTTATTCATTATAGGTTATAATGAATAAAATATATATTCTGTATGAAATTATGTAATAATATATTCTATATATGTTCTATATTTATTATTTATTCTACATTACAAATTGCAATTTACAAACTAATTTTAATATACCTACGATTATATAAAATATTAATTACTTTTTTTCGCATTAAGTTATAGTCTATGTTTAGTTGTAAATAAATACATTTAAATAGCTATATAGTTACTTAAAAATGTTAAGTTTAGTTACTTAATTAGTTATTAAGATTAAAATACTGTTATCACAACACTGGAGAGGCCGCTGATCCTAAGATACAGACTTGTCTAGTTTGGGGATCAGAGTCTTCACTTTATTATTGTACTTTTATTTAAATAAAAGATTATTATTATTATTTTATTATTATTTTTGGTATTTATATAGTATTCTCATCTGGTTGGGCTGAATAAATATTTTAAAGGAAATAATAAATAAACATAAATATATATTTAATATACTAACATAAATAAATAATACATAAATAAATAAAACCCAACCAGATGGAAACCCTCGGCAGGAGACCAAACGGCCGAGGGTTAGGGAAAGGGAGAAACCGCGGACGATGCGGGCGGTATCGAGGAGCACCGCCTTCTGCATTTGAGTTATTATTATTACTATTTTATTATTATTTTTGGTATTTATATAGTATTCTCATCTGGTTGGCTGAATAAATATTTTAAAGGAAATAATAAATAAACATAAATATATATTTAATATACTAACATAAATAAATAATACATAAATAAATAAAACCCAACCAGATGGAAACCTCGGCAGAGACCAAACGGCCGAGGGTTAGGGAAAGGAGAGAAACCGGCGGACGATGCGGGCGGTATCGAGGAGCACCGCCTTCTGCATTTGAGCTTGGAGCGGTCCGTCACGGAGTCCCAGTCGCCTCAGATGACCCGAGAGGCTGACTGGGATTAACCCGTTCGCAGAGACGACTACAGGTATAATTTCGGTCGGCAGTCCACCCCACATGTCGGTCACCCGTGAGCCAGGTCCAGATATTTTGTTCGCTTATCTGTTTCGGCTTTCACGAGGTTCTCGTCATACGGAATGGTGATGTCGACCAAAATATCTTGACTGTGCCCGGTCCATCAGCACAATATCAGGCTTATTCGCAAGAATAGTCCTGTCTGTGATGATGGCCCGGTCCAGTAGAGCCTGGCGCGGTCATTTTCGAGCACGGCTTCCGGCAAGTACTTGTAATACGGCAATTTCCGGTCCACGAGACCGTATTTCAGAGCGAGCTCCTGTAGAATTCTGGCTACTAAGTTGTGCCTGTGCAAGTACTCAGAGTTAGAAAGCGCCGAACAACCGGAGATGACATGCTAAGTGGCTCACCGGGATGGCGACAAGCTCGACAGATGTCGACGGTGCCATCCCTAGGATGTATCTCCGATAGTTGTTGGTCTTAATAACCTGATCCTGTATCGCACAGACAAAACCCTCGGTTTCCGAAGAGGTCACCAAAACGTAGCCAGTGGAGGGAGGCAACTGTGTCTACGAAAGGCACATGTAGAGCCTTGTAGAACCTCCCGTGGAGCTCCTTCTCCTTCCATACGGTCTCCCGGTCGGAAATGCTCTGTACTGCCGGGTCTTGCCATTGCTGTTGGCCAAGGATAGAGGTAAGTCCTTTATCACAAGAAATGACGTCCCTATAGAATGGATCATCCGATCTCGTCAGAAAGTAATTACGGAGGCTGCACACTTCGCGATTATGCATGGTAAGCGCGCTTAAAAGCCACGCCCACCATGTTTCCTCGGCAAGTACAGCCTCATAATCGACGATCTCGGGTGATGCACCTATGGGACGTCATAGTAGTGCGGACTTTTCTATCCAGGGCGTTAAGTTCAATTTGAATCCACCTAAGTATGCCAAAGGTATATATGAGAACAGGCATGACCCAACCGTTATAAGCGTGTGTCTTATTCACACCGGACAAAAGGCTGTTTAGCACTTTGGTCAAGAGTGCATAAAACACATCGCAAACTGACTGTTACATACCCGTACCATCGATACCGATGTTCTGTGACATACCCAGGTATCGGTATGTTTCAGCCTCGGAAGGGGTCCTTATGTTGATGGGCATAGATAAGTCTATGCCCTCAGAGTTAGCAAGCCTTCCCCTTTCAACATGGAGGACCGCACACTTATCCTTTCCCAGTTCCATTCCAATAGAATAACTAAAATCACAAGTGATGTTTAGCAATTCCATAAGATGGGAGCGACTGGATGCGAATAATTTGAGATCATCCATATAGAAAGGTGGGTCACTTTTGTACCTCCTTTCGAAGCTGAAATCCCCGGAGTCCTCCAGTAAGGTACTGAGAGGTTCAGGAGAGGCAAAACCAGATTGGACTCAAACAATCGCCCTGGAAGATACCCCTTCTTATCCTTATGTGGTTCTCCGCAGCCGTCATCCGCTCGCCTAGATGACAAAGGATCGTACTCCACTGCCCCATACACTGCTCGAGGAAGTCTCGAACTGTACAGTCAACCTTGTACAGCTCGAGGACCCTCTTAAGCCATGTATGAGGCACCGAGTCGAATGCCTTTTTGTAGTCTATCCAGACGGCGGAGAGGTTCCGACGGCTACGTTTAACCACCTTGCCAATGACCGCGTCAATGAGGAGTGGTTCCTTGGTTCCACGACCACCGCCCGACATCCGTTTTGAGCGCGCGACATCACCTGATTTGCGTTCAGGTGACGAGTAATTCGCGCTCAAAACGGATGTTAGTGTCTTATATATGGTAGGTAGACAGGTTATGGGGCGGTATTTGCTCGTCTGTGGAATCCCGGTCTTAGGAACCAAATGAGTGATCCCAGTAGTGAAGAGGCTCGGGAGTGACTTTTGGTCGAGAGCCTCTTGAAACTGTCGGGCGAGCAGCGTGACACACCACGAACCCTTCAGCCAGTAGTGATGCAGTCCGTCGAGTCCCGGACTTTTCCAGTTCGGGGCCCTACGGACCGCCTCAGCTACGTCATCCGGCGTTATGATGACGGGGTCCATGGGCGTAACACTCGCACACTGACTCGCCACAACTTCCATCCAAGGCCCTCGCTGTGGTTTACGGGCTCTGACCACAGGCCGCGCCAGAATGCGATAGTGTCGGCCTGATTTGGTGCTGAGCCCGTTCCACGTAACATTGGTCGCTCAATGACTCATAGAGCCTCTTCTGATCACTCTGGAAGAGACGATTCTGGTTGAACCGTCTTGACCTCTCGGTATATCGCCGAATCCGCTTTCCCCAAGCAGCGATTCTCTGCTTCAGGTCGTCTATGCGCTCCGTCAGTTTTGCGTTATATCCGGCTGGGACAAACTGACATTTGTCCCAGCAAACGCCATCCTGACGGTGCGCACAATTCGGCCTATTATTGCCCGACCTGAAGCTTATCAGTCTGCCGATGAGGGCGCCTTTTGCGATACGGTCCTCAATCCTTCTTCGCCAGGCTGGGATAGCGCTACTTTGCCCAGTAGCACGTCCAGACGTGGGAAGTTTGGCACCAACAATACGGCAAACTGCCAATGCGGCGCCAAAGTATTGAGTCCGTATCGCAAAGGTCCCGGCTGGTTTCAAAAGGTTGCCAGCAATGGGTTCAGGGCCGTCACGACATCCCGATTCCGCTTGCTTAGGGTTATGCGTGGGAGTCGCGGTCGATTTTCGAGAGGCGTACAGTGCGTTCCACAATCGCCTCCTCCATTTACTCCTCATCTGCTCTAGTTCTTGGGTGACCATTCCATCATCGCCTGAATCAACCAAAGCGGGAAGATCCATGGCGGCTTCCACATATGGCTGCTGGTCTATGGCCTTAGGAGCCGCATCCCCAGCTATAGCTGGTTCATTCGATGAGGGAATAGCCTCACGCCGTAGTCGTTCGAGTTCGGCATCATCAAATATTTTCGAGCGTATGATGTACCGAACTCGGTCTGCCAGGTTTTGCTCTGTGACGGGAACAGACGGCTCCAGCTCAGCAAAAAGCGGTGCATACGAGCCCGATACGCTGTTCCTCCAGTTTCTTCCCTTTCGCCCTATAGTACGCCCGCAATGCGTTTATGTTCATATATTTTGTCCAACGCATGCGGCGTACTCCACCAGCGGCGGGTGCCGCTTGCCGAGTCCGAGAGACTCTGCCGACACCAAGCCATCTGGTGGGGATGATGGATGCGAGGGACTGCTAGGTGGTCTTGCAGTACCTCGCGCTCGGCTGGCGGCCCGCATGCTGCCGCGTCCAGCACCAGCTCCAGACGCGCCCCGGCGACCCTCAGGCAGCGGCCCTATGCGCTTTCTATTATTTTCCATCATCCATAAAAATGGGCGTCAATTAACGGGAGACGCCCAGGCCCGGCACCGTTTAATAGTGTGGCCGTAAGCACAAACGGGCTTTTGCACCCTCAATTCTGCCGAGGCACGGCGCTCACACCTCTTGGCAAGGTGCTGACTGACTGCGCCGACGTAGCAGTTTTGTCACTTAACTGTTACGTCAGCGGGCGATGGGGTCGTCACTTCCTACGCCTTATTATTATTATTATTATTATACCCTGTATAAGTATTTACGAAAAAAAAATCAAGGATAATTTATTTACCAATAATTTTGAAGAGCTTGGCCACGCTTCACTTTTGACTTGCTTTTGTATTTCGGCATTGTCAAGCTTAGTCTATTCTATGATACGATTATATACAAAACTAAAACTAAAAACAATTTTATTTACATAAATCAACTTAATTCCTAATTTTTTATCGACTATTACTAATGTACGTTTTATTTACAACAAATCTGTTTTTATAAATTTGAAATATTGCGAACTTTTTAATATTTTTTATCAGAAAATAACGCGCGCACAGTCCACCCGTCGGAAGAGTCTAATCGACACTGGTGAATATCCGTAAACGGCCATAGCGGGGGAGCTTCGGGGGGCGGAAAGGGGCCGAATTATGTTTTACTATACTTTATGAAATATATTTAACAAAAATACAATAAAAACAATACATCTTTTTTATTATGACTTAACAAATATTTTAATATAAATTTAATCTTAATCTGTTGAGCCGTTCTTGAGGAAAAATACAAAATAGGTTTAAAACAGCCTTTGTATTTGATTTTTTTGTAATAATGGTCAAATATTCAAAAAATTTAAACAATACAAATAAATTGTGACGATCTAAACTATAAAACATAATTTTTTTTGTAGCAAATAAACAAAAGTATTCGGCTATAACTTTTTGTAAACCCATGTTTTTCACGATTTGAGCAATAAAAGCCTTAAGAAAAAAATTGAAAATTCGGAACAAAATTGAAAATAGAAGAAACCAAGAACAAAGATCCGCTTATAATATTAAAAGATGTATTGACGTATAATTCAGACGAGGATGTAATTAAAGCAATCGAAAATCAAAACAAAATGTCATCGAAAACTTAGAGCCAGAAGACCTTCGCATATCTGTTAGGTACAGAAAAAAGCACGAAACCCACATGAGAATCACATAGTCATACAGGTGTCTCCTAAAGTTTGGCAACGCATGAAAAAATAGGCCGTATCCAAATCGATCTACAAAGGATACGAGTTCAGGATCAGTCACCTCTGGTGCCGTGTTCAAAATGTCTGGGATACGGTCACGGAAGCAAACTGTGTAAGGAGTCTATTGCACTGTGTAGCCACTGCTCTGGACCGCATCTAAGAGTGGACTGCCCAGGATGGCTATCAGGAGATGTACCAACGTGCCGAAATTGTCACTGGCCAAAAACGATAAAACCAACCATAACAGCTTCGATGACAGATGTCCTATACGCAAAAATGGGACGCAATTGCAAGATCTAGCGTAGCCTACTGTTAAAACGAGAAAGTTAACTCCAAATTGACGCAACCTGCACGTAAATACCAGTAAGCGAGAATATAAATTTATACAAATAAACCTACAACGAAAGAAGTTAGCCACACAAGAGGTATTTATTGAAGCGTAGTAAAAACATCCGAATAGCGTTAGTACAAGAACCTTATACAGCTGCTGGAGAAGTACAGCAACCGCCAGCTTGTAGAATAGTACAATGTCGAAGAAAGAAAAGCCGAACAAAGCAGCTATATTTGTTTTCGATCCGGATATAAAATAATAGAAGACCCCACGTTGGTTACGGAAAACATAGTAGGCTATATTACAAACTGATAAGTGGACAATAGGGCAATTTCAATATACCTTGAAGATTATTTACCAATAGAACCATATCTTAAACAAATTGAAAAAATAGTAAACAATCTAACAGCTAAATATATATTAATTGGAGGCGATGTAAACGCATGGAATACATGGTGGGAAGCACTCCAATAGATCATCGAGGTGTGGCATTACAGGAGGCATTGGACGAAATGGGACTACACATACTAAATGAAGGAACAGAGCCTACCTTTGATACAATTAGAGGGGCAAATCATATACAAGTCATGTAGACATAACAGTATGTAATGAAAGCTACTTAATCATATTCAAGATTGAGGGTAGATAGGATTTAATAAGTTCAAATCATAATACAATAGTTTTCTCCATCTATTTAGACAAACCGCAAGAAAAAAGAAAACTCAAACCACCAGAATTTATAACACTAAAAAGCTAATTGGACAGATTTTAAAATAATATTTAAAATTATCTAGAAGAAAATAAAATTGAGACAGTCGAAGTCGAAAAAATTGTATCAAAGGAAGCCTTGGAAAACATTATAGCTACATATATTGAGGGTATAAATAAAGCATGTGAAGAAAGTATTCCTAAACTGAAAATAAAAGAAAAAACATACTTACCATGGTGGAGTAGAGAACTAGAAGAACTGAAGAAGGCGATGATAACCAAACGTAGAAGAATCCGATGCGCTGCATGGCATAGAAGGGAACACGTAGTACAGCAATACCTGGAAGCAAAAATAAAATATGAAAAAGAGACAATTAGTGCACAAACAAATAGTTGGAAGGAGTACTGTACAAATCAGGATCGGGAAAGTTTCTGGGATAAAATTTATAGGGTTATTAGAAAAACACCAAAAAGGCAACAGGATCAGCTGTTAGTGAATGACGGAGAAGCCTTGTCTCCTGACGAATCAGCAGCTTGGTTAGCAGACAGCTTTTTTCCAGTAGATGACAATAGTACCGATAATACTGAACAAAAGGAAATGAGAGAAAAGGCTGCAAAAATACATCAAAAGCTACCAAACGATACTCAGGATCCGCCATTTACTGAAGCTGAACTAAGAAATGTTATGGGAAGTTTTAGCATGAAAAAGGCACCTGGACCTGATGGTTTTACAATGGATATCTGTACTGCGGCAATAGGAACAAATGAAGAACTCTTTTTGTCAATTGTCAACAAATGCTTGCAACTTACTCATTACCCAACACCATGGAAGGCAGCCGTTGTAATAGTTCTCAAAAAGCCCGGTAAAAGCGATTATACCCACCCCAAGGCCTATAGACCTATTGGATTACTTTCAATATTAGGTAAAATATTAGAAAAACTGATAGTAAAGAGAATACGATGGCACATCATGCTGAAAAGTAATCCAAGACAATATGGGTTTGAGCCCCAGCGAAGTACGGAAGACAGCCTGTATGATCTGCTACAGCACATAAGAGTAAATCTCAAAGACAAAAAGATAAACGTAATCATATCTCTAGACATACAGGGAGCTTTCGACAACGCTTGGTGGCCTGCCATAAAATGCCAGCTATTAGAGAAAAAGTGTCCCCAAAACCTCCGGGAAACCGTTAATAGTTATTTCGAAAACCGTAAAATAAAGTTACGATACGCAGACAAAGAAATAAATAAATCTACATCAAAAGGATGCGTGCAGGGATCAATAGCGGGGCCTACGTTTTGGAACCTGCTACTGGACCCCTTGTTGGACTTGATGGACAGTGAAGAAGTTTACTGTCAAGCCTTTGCGGATGATGTCGTCCTGGTGTTCTCCGGACGAAGAATCCCCGAAATTGAAGAAAAAGCAAATAGAACACTCGCCCTTGTGCATGATTGGGGTGTGCGCAACAAACTCGGTTTTGCTGCACACAAAACCAATGCAATAATTATCACCAAAAAACTTAAATACGACACACCACAACTCCACATGGGCGGAACAAACATAAAAATAGTAGATGAAATTAAATTATTAGGCCTTATAATAGATAAAAAATTAACCTTCCATAGTCATGTTATACATATATGTCGAAAGGTTACAAATATATATAAACAGCTAGTAAAGACAGCGAAAATTTCTTGGGGATTAAATTCGGAGATCATCAGGACGATATATGTGTCAGTTGTCGAGCCGATCGTGCTCTATGCAGCCAGTGTATGGGAAAGTGCATCACACAAAATAACCGTGCAAAACATCTCAACACCCTGCAGAGGGGCTTCGCACAAAAATTGTAA
>JAGSMP010003438.1:0-11090 GCA_029286625.1 Parnassius orleans | reverse complement strand
TGTGCAACAAACTCGGTTTTGCTGCACACAAAACCAATGCAATAATTATCACCAAAAAACTTAAATACGACACACCACAACTCCACATGGGCGGAACAAACATAAAAATAGTAGATGAAATTAAATTATTAGGCCTTATAATAGATAAAAAATTAACCTTCCATAGTCATGTTATAAATATATGTCGAAAGGTTACAAATATATATAAACAGCTAGTAAAGACAGCGAAAATTTCTTGGGATTAAATTCGGAGATCATCAGGACGATATATGTGTCAGTTGTCGAGCCGATCGTGCTCTATGCAGCCAGTGTATGGGCAAGTGCATCACACAAAATAACCGTGCAAAACATCTCAACACCCTGCAGAGGGGTTTCGCACAAAAATTGTAAAGCTTACAGGACCGTATGTTCTTTTGGAAACATTGTAGACAATACGGTTTGGTACAGATGTTGCATATTTGTAAAGCCCTTTTGGCTTTATTAGTGGCAGCTGCTGATGTTTCCCCTTTTTGACGAAACTCATTATAGCATCCGGCACACCTACGTCTAGTAATTTTGCCATCTTTTCTATCCAGCTGTTTGAGAAAATGCTGTGCTTGTGACGTAGACGGCGCCGGCGGCGTTGGTGTGGCCGGTGTCTGGACAACATTCATACCCAAAATATTTTTTATAATACACATTTGGGCCTGTAATAACGTACATCTATTCTGCTGGTTCAATTTATCGAACAAATAAACTGTATTTATGACACCCACTCCAAACAGGACATCGACAGCAATTTTTTTGTACCATGTCAAAGTCTTACGAATTGGCGAATAGTAGCTAGCTAATTCGTCAGAAAGATCGATACCTTTTTTTCGATTATTGTATTCCAATATCATATTAGGCTTTGGACGCGGGTTTCGACGTGTACTTACCGTTTGTTCATCAGCGTGACAAGTAGATATCATGAGCACGTCCCTCTTGTCATGCCATTTTAGAATCGTCACATTATTCTTTTGAGCAGCAATTTGCTCTCCTCTCTTCAGTTTCTTGTTTTTGATCAATAAAGGTAAGTTTTTACGATTTTTCCTCAATGTCCCACAAAGATCAGTTTTACGTTGAAGCAAGTATTCAGCTAATGGTATACTTGTATACCAATTATTTGCTATAATCATTCTCCCCTGGTCCAAAAGGTCTTCACAAAGCTCGGCAATAACACTTCCAGGTTTATCAAGATTAGAGATTTGAGGATCTTGGCCAGAATAAACTTTATATTTCCAAACATATCCATCATCAGTTGTGACTTTGTAGATCTTGAGTCCATACTTGTGAGTTTTGTTTGGATTATACTGACGAATCAGCAGTCGGCCTTGAAAGGGAACCATAGATTCATCCACAACAACGCAGTCTTTTGGCGAAAGCAACTTCCTGCAGTTTCTCATTACAATGTCTATAACTGGTTGGATTTTATACAAGCGATTATTGACATCTCTTTCAATTGTATTGTCGACGAAATGCCAGCAGCGTAAAATTGCTACGAAACGATTGTAGGACATTTGTATCTGGTGCAATAGAGGATGATAAAAAATGGGATCTTTTTTCCAGTAGCATTCTAATGTAGGGAATCTGATTATACCAGTTAGCAAGTAAATGCCCATAAACTTTTCCATTTCTTCCTTGTTTACCGGTTTCCAGCGGCTCTAACGACCTCCAGAATTATTAGCAATAACTTGTTCAGCGTACAGATTGGTTTGTTCTATCATAAGGTCAAAGAAATTGTCATCAACCAAAAGACGAAAAATTGTAAACACATCTGCATTTTCTGGAATGTTTTCAGTTTGTATAAAGTTTTCGGAGTTACTAAAAATTTGACGAACTATCGGCTGAATGCCGTAATTCCATCCATTTTCCTCATCATGTTCTTTCATTCGACGCTCTGTAGGTGGTATTGTGCCAGTTCTTGGAGCTGCATTCATTTCAATGTCTCCGTCGTCGTCAGAATCGGAATCAGGTGGTGTGGTTATTTGGAGTTGTTGTGAAGTGTCATTAGAGTTGTCGGGAGATATATACGAGACGTCGACGGATGAGATGTCACCGCACTTTCAAAAATATCATTAATCATATGTTGTTCAATCGAATGCTGAATATTTATATTTTCATTCATTACTTGATTATCTCGTAGATTTGAACGATCAGGTGACTAATCATGAGGAATAAAATCGGGATCGGCTACACTATCATCATCGTCAAAATCAGGCACATCACTTCGGCCGTCGGTATCATTTTCTTCTTCATCCTACGAATTTGACCGGCTATTTTGTTCGTAATCACTCTCTACTAATATTCTTCGCAACTCTTCGTCCGTATAGTATTTTTTCTTACTCATTTTGGCACAATAACTTGTAAATCAACGAAACAAGCACAAAAATACAAACACGTTTGTTTTGTTTTGACTTTCTACTAATGTCATGAACGTCATTTTGTCAGTCAAGTTGCTTATTTCACTTATGTCATCGTTTATAATTCATAATTTGTCTATGGTAATTTCGTATTTGATACAGATAAAAAATAATATAACGACAAAAATATACACAGACCACATATGTTGTGTGTACTCATGAGCCAACTTTTGTTCTAGAGTCCACAGACCATATCTGGTATGCTTTAAAAAAATATTTTTCAATTACACACACACACACACACACACACACACACACACACACACACACACACACATATATATATATATATATATATATATATTTCACAACATTATTTATTTATTTATACCCATAAGATACTAATTTTCACAAAAACAACTGGACTTCTGAGCAATTTTCACTCTATAACCTGGACAGTGAACCTGTTAAGTTTTGCACAGTATAAATAGTAACTAAATATTATGCAATAGAGTAGGCATGTGTCAAACGTGAATGATTCGTTCATTTGACCCGGGTCCCATCACAGTATAGATGATTGCAATTACATTTTTTTTAACGTTCCCAATCAAACTATTGACAGGACCTACGACCACAGAGTACTTTGAATAATCAGAAATAGAGTTGGCAGTTAAGTAATGCGACTCCAGCGCCTACTACAGTTCTGTGTCCGAACTAAAAAAATATTGAATATATATATAACTACGTCTAATAACATGAATTGGATGTATAGGTTTACTTTTTATTATTTATTTTATTTCATTATTTACACAATGTTTTAAGTCTGAATTGTGCTTAAAACATTATGTAATAGATTTAGCATGAAAAATTGAAACTTCAATAAAACCATATTTATTTGTTTAAGCGTTTATTTTTCTTTTAAGCAATAATTAAATGCTTGAGATTGCATTACATCATTTTTATCAACGTCAATTCTTGCTCCTTTTAATATTTTATTTATATTATTGGCCCAACTATGTAGAAAGAACCTGCAAGTAATATCTAATATATCTTCTATAATATCATTTTTATGTATCGCAAGTTAGGAAATTAAAATCGCAAAATATACACATAATTGTTTTAAAATAATTTTTAATGTTATCTAAATTACTATTAGTCCTTAAAATATAAGTCACGACATCTTGAATGGACGAAAATAAATGTATGAATTCTTGAGATGGATGTGTCAAGCTCTTTTGTTCTTTGGAATAATCTTTTAATCTAATATACTCACTGGATCTTTTTCATCACACAAATTTTTCAAGCATGTTTTACATTTTAAAATGATTTTTAAATTTCTTAGTACATATCCACTAACATATTCTAATTGTGCCTTGATTTTAGGATTACTTAGCTTAATATGTATATCAGTCAAGATCTCGTGACTATTAATATGATCAATATTTACTTCTGTTGTAACATTGTTGGTTTGAGTTTTTACGAAAAATAACTTGTACAGTGACTTAAATGGTTGGCAGAATCTTTCTCACAATTGGCCCTGGTGAATGCGAGTTATTTAAATTATTTACTAACAATGATGCAAATGCAATCTCAAAACCTGCTGAAGTTGGATTGACATTCCTTGCCCCATGGTTCCTTATAGAGCCAAAAAATTCTCAAGTGGGTCTTGGTTAAAATGACGTAACCATAACGACTTCAAATTGTGTTCTTTGAATAATTTTGTTTTCAAATATTTGATGTTTTCAATGGTATGTAACCAATTCTAATGGATGGAACACAAGCAGTTATGCCTGTGCTTACAGACACAAACTTCATTGTTTTCAGAATGGTGTAGCATTATCCCACACTACTTGATGAGATGATGATGGGGTTAAAGGACCTAAAGAGATTTACCATCTTCTCTTATTATTTTCATAGCTTCCATTTAAAGAATCGAAGAGTTCATCAAAAATAATAATGTATCGGCAGTATCCTTGCAGTCATTGGATAGAATTCCTTTATCTGGAAAAAGTTAATAGTAAAATTATTAATAAGGCACCTTCACAAAATATATTGATTTATTTAGCTAATGTATCTCTTACATAGATAACATCATAGGCAGGACATTTGCCTTAGTTGCCATGCTTGGTTGGCAACCACAGGATTTTTTTTGAAGTTGTTATTATTATTACATTGTTTCTCTCTGTCGCCTTTTATGACACCCACAAAAAAATGTGAATGTAAAATTTGTTGGTTAGTTATGAGTTGAGACACTAACAATGTACGAGCCAAGTTTATTGATTTGCAAATGACAATAATGGAAGAATGATTTCTTTGAAAAATTTAGAATAGCATATTCAAATTAAAAATAAAAACTATTATTTATGGATTTTATGGCCAAATAATTGGATATTTTATAAACTAACAAATATGTTATTAAAGTTTAATAAGTAAAAAATCATAAAGAAAGCTAAAGAAGATTGTTATTTTTACCTGCTAGGTATCCCATGTTTACAGCAACTGATCTACTAAAAACTTGTGTAGCACACTTCACTTTCATTTTAGGTATTTTCTTTGGGTTTACATGGTATTCTGTGAGTTTTGGAAGAAGTCTAATGCCTTGGTAGGCTGGATTTTCTTTGTGTAATTGAATAATATGGTCCCACTTGGCAGTTTTCTTTTTATTGTTAATAACATACGTTAAGTTTTGGTCAAGATTATTTCTAATGCCTTTGATCAAGTGTGGAGGATCAAACAAAGGCACAATTTCATCACCATCAATTTCAAAGGTATTTTTATTATAATCGGAATTTTTTCTCAGATGATGAGCTTTTGTTTCAACTATGAGATTATGAATTGCACCCATGTTAGTGGAACCTTGATCGCATACTGTTGCTACAACCTTCAAACCCACTGATTTGAGTTTTCTTATCACTTCTTTTATTTGAATTTTTAATTCATCTTTTGTGTGCTTCAGAGCAGAATGTATAATAAATAGGCTGTTTGTAATTTTTTTGAACTCCCCTCACCATAAACACTAATGCATGGTCTGCAATTTTCATAATGTTTTTCTTGCCATTGTTAACAAATCCTTTTATAATATCTCTCTTCCTGTTGTACTCAAAATGTGGTGAGATTGCAATTTCATCAAATAACAATATGCATAACTTGTCAGTCTCAGACATTTTTTTAACTTTTTTACTTAAAACTTCAAATAAATTATCATTCATTCCAGGCTTTAAAGCAGCTCTTGCTATCATGCGACTCAGTGTTGCTGAAGAGGCAGAACAAATACATTCTAAGCCACCTGTAAGCTCTAGGCCCTTGTTTGTAAAGAGCTAATGACAAAACTTTTCTTTTTTGAATATCTTCTTCCCATTTTATTTTTATTAATCTCACGGAACTGAAGCAGAGTTAATATTAGGGCAGCTGACGTAAATTTAGAAATTGTTTTCTGAAAAGTAGGATTTTCAGATAGCTTTAAGGCCTTTTTCAGCTTCAATGCAAAATGGTCTTTATCAGCTTGTAATTTTTTAATTTTGCGAACAAGAGAGTTAGCTTCAGAAGAGAATACTTTACAAAGCCTAGTCTTCTTTGATGCTGAAAATAATTTTAAATAAGCATTAGTTTCAATAACTAAAAAAGCCAGCAAAGTATAAAAACTATTCAACAATTTTGGAGTTGTAAAATTGGGATCTGTTTCCAATTTGGAACTTGCATTCATAACTCAATCAAAATTCATTTATTCATTGCAGCCTATCAAAAGCCAGTAAATATATAATATCTTCTACTAAATATAGCCTGATAATTGCCCATAGTTGCCTCGCTTGGCAGGCAATGCAGTTTTCCATTATTTTAAGTTGTTATCAGGAAAATGTAGCTGTTCATCTCCTATTTCGTTTTGCTGTCACCTCTTGACATTAGTCATAACACAATTTTGCAATTTGAGAAGTGGATTTCTATTCAATTTTCACTATCATTCAGATAAGAACATTTCCTGACAAAGGTTTATATGTATTACATTCACATTAAGTTTACATATTTGAGTTGTCCACATAAAGATGCAGTCTGCTAGTCTCATTGAAATAAAAGATTACAGTTTAAAAATATTAAATAAAAGTTGTCTGTTTGAAATTACGTACCTTCATTAGGTGCTAGTGAGATGCTAGGCATTGCAGTGCTTGTTGATGGCTGATGGTGATCAAAGCCAACATTTATATGGCATCCTGGAAAAATACAATAAATTAAAAATGTGTATTTAACTGTTTTGTATCATATATTCTGAGGTTGAAATCTGAGTACAATTGCATGTGTTTATAATTTATTATAATCAGTGTAGAATGAAATCTTGATATTATATTTAAAAACAATAGTAACAATCATATTTACATAACACCAAAAAGTATTGAGCCTAACCACACATTGAATCAAACATCACTTACCTGGCAAATGTAAAGTTGGTACTGCATTAGGTGCAAGTCTTTTACTCCATGTGTAATACTTTGGCTCAAAGTGAAGATGACATACTCTGCGGTACTTAAATATATTGTCATCTTTCATTGCTAAAATGTCTCCACCAATGGCATACACCCATGAACGAAACCGATCAGCTTGTTTGCTTGGGTTTGGAAATATATGTAATATAACATTATCCGATCCTGAAAGAAGACATAAATTAAATATTATTATATAGATAATTTAATGACATTTTCAATCTTCGGACATTGAGTGGATATGAATAAGTTTTAATAGAGATAAGTGATTACTTGCTTATTAAATCATAAAATAATTTATTCTGTTATTTTATAAAAAGAAGGTATGTAGCAGGTTAGTTTTTCAACAAATTGAAAAGCTAACGTGCTACATGTTAAACCATTGCAATTACAGCGATGTTTAAACAAATAATATCAAGTAGGTTTTATTTTTGTACCTTTTAACAATTTTATGATATAAATATTTAAATACTTACGATTTTTGCTGCAATTAGGTACACAGCATCTTTTTTCAGCAGCCATGGTTAATGTCAATAGAATCCAATTCGTAAGGCAATCCAAAATCGAAAAGTCCGTGAGTTAACGTAAATAGAATCAAGGTACCAAGTCCAAAAAGCAAGCCAAAATCGTCGAAAAATCCACAAAATCCACAATTAAAAGCAAAGAACACATTCGCGTCAACAAATGTCAAACGGAATAAATTGGTTTCAAGATGGCGGGCAAAGTGAAAAAGTGCGCCCTCTGGGGCTTAATGTTTGAAACATAAACGCGTCTAAAAACACAAAATGTATAGAAGTGATAGGCCCCTGCCTACGACTGATGTGATGTATGACTGATGTCTAATGACCGACATTATCGAGCGGGTCTCACAGATCACACATTACTGAAAGACTGAAACTCTAAAATGATCCATTTGTAAGATCGATACGAATGACCTGGTTCGTAAGACGAATACTTGAATGATCGGGTCACTAGAATTGAATGAATGACACATGTCTACAATAGTTCATAATAGATGTATGAAATTCAAATTAATTACTTTTCACCTTTTAGTGTATTATTAAGTGGCTGTTTAATACAATGCTAGAATGATTGAGTAATTATACCTTAAGGAAATTATGCTGTAATTCATTGGTTATAAAAACACTTAAGAGGTTAAAGGAAGTGATTGTGTTTGGGATTTGATTTAATATAATTATATTACTATGAGAAGTTGAATATTAAGTATAGTTACACTATGCACAGTGTCACTTATCCTTCAACACCATCCCATACTATATACTATACATGGTAAAGCATTTTATTACATATTGTCGACGATAGTGCAAAATTGTGTATTTTTACACATTTCAAATGTTGTAAAATTGAAATAAAACTGCATGATTAATGCTTATTTTAGTTTCTTTGTGAAATCTGCAGTCTGTGAACATGTTCAAGATCATCCCTGCCATTACATCAGATTTGATAAACCACAAGTCCTTGCAAAAGAACATTGATACTACCAATGATTTCCAAGGCTATTGAAATTAAAAACACCCATATTTCAGTACAGATGACTGGGTGCTACCATCTGCCATCACCTATTAATAAAATTAAACTCAAACCCAAGCTTTCCACTTCAAGACTTCTAGATACTGTAAGCTCGCTCTGTATAGATTGGACAGAAAAAAAATATTTAAAAGCTAAAGGTAGCCCAGGTTAACTATGACATGAGGTTGTCAAACACCTTAGTATTTCTTATTAAACTAGTACGGGAGTACTAGTTAGATCATGGGTGCTGTAGAGCATCCAAAACGCCGGAAATAAAATAAATTAAATTAAATGCGATTAAATTTATAAAATAACACTAAAATTCACTTTTGACAATATTGCTGTATAACGGCATACCATTTTTTTGTTACTTTGACTTACATCAATAATTCTTTTCTTTTTTTAATATTTGGATGTTATTTAATTTTGCACTGCAAATAAGTACCGTGCTACAATTGGTTTGTGCTGCTGGCCTGCACAATTGTCCAAGTAAAGGATAATGTGACAAATGAACTTGCAGTTATTACTATACCTAATCGTAAGTAGCTAACACGCAAAATACGCGCTTAGACGTGGAGTCGCGGAAAACAGCCCGTCGTAAACTAAATTAAACTACCTAGCTACTGCAGTCTATGGACACCTGTAGCATGCTTCAATGGCTATAGATGCATTGTCTACCTCGGGGGCTAAGATGGAACGCCTTACAGCCTATAATTATACTGGTTTTATATACCCTTCAGACCGGAACACAGCAGTGTCGGCACTGCTATTTGGCATCAGAGATTGGTAAAAGGATGGTACCTACCCTGAAGGTCTCTTAAGCAGAAGTCCAACCACCTAGTGTTATCTCCGCTGTAGTTGTAGCACGAATGGGTCAGCTCGACCAGGAAGGACCACACTCTCACAGAATACCAGCGCAAAATAGCAGCTTAACACTACTGTGTTTCGTATGGTGAGTGTTGAGAACTGGAGACCCTTTTTACTGGAAATGAGGCATTCCATCTTAGTCCATCAGTGGGTGACAACGCATCTGCATTTTGATTCTTTATGGAGGATAGATGTAGATGTCTATGGGTCACAGCAACCACTTACCATCAGGTGGCCTGTGTGCTCGTTTGTCACCCTATCCTATAAAAAAAACCTATTAGTATTGGACTCATCCCATACATAGTTATGTACATGTTTAACTTATATTGTAAAAAAAAAATCTTCATTAGGATACTGAAAAATAGTTTGAAGATCGTAGAATGCCTCTACGACTTTTTCTTCTGCTCTATCTTTGGGCTTTTCAAGCAACATAACTTGTTTTTTGTAGTTATTTCTCGTTTTCAATGGCTGTACACACCCCACACAAATCTTTTTTTTGGTGTGAAGAATGAGATATTTTGTTCTGTAAATATCCTATAAAATAGAATGTAGCTCCCAAATGCAAAATTTTTGGTTTTTGGATTTCTATATAATTATCGAGTTAATGTCTGCAATACTCTTGCTCCCTTCAACAAAGTCAGCTTGTGTTAGCTCTGGTATAAAGGGATTCAATTTTGTGGAATAGATTCAATGTGTCTCCTTATACCGTTTTTGACAGGGTCGTGAACTTGATTGTGGTTATTAAGCCTGCCTTAATTATCTTCAGGCTATTGTATATATAATAAATAATAATATACATTTTAATCAAATTAAAAAATTGATTTTGGATGAAAGTTCCTGTATTGTACCACCTCTAAGCCCTGAGAAAAGGACATGTCCTACTTTTATAAGAAATTAGGCATATTATATAATTCAATAAATTAATTAATACAAATATATGTAAATAGTATTGTAAGGAATCATCAGCTATGGGTTTTCTTATTCAGTATTGTCATATTTTTAAATGTATTTTTAGTAAGTTACTGTAAAAGTTACTGCTATGAGAACAGTAATAACTTTTATATCATGTATATAAAAATTGTTGATGAGAATTACATAAAATAAAATAAATTATTAATGTGCATAGATCTTTGCAAGTTTACTTTTTAGGGTTCCGTACCCAAAGAGTAACCAACAGGACCCTATTACTAAGTCTCCACTGCCCTTCAGTCTGTCTGTCAGTGGGCTGTATCTCATGATCCGAAATAGGTAGACAGTTAAAATTTTCACAGAATGTGTATTTCTGTTGCTGCTATAATAAAAATAAATAAAAAATTAAAGGGGGCTCCCCTACTAAAACGTGTTTTACGATGGTACGGAACCCTTCATGCGCGAGTCCGACTCGCACTTAGCCGGCTTTTTCTTTATTAAATGTGCCCTCTGAGCGAAATCGTATTGCAATCGACGGTTTCATGGCACAATGGCTTTGAATCGTGACGCTGCTGAGGGTCGCAGTTTGACATTTTGAGAAGTAAAATTCTTGAGTGGCAGTCTCAAATTGGAAATTTTAGTATAGCTGACACCTCTAAAAGTAGAGGTAGTAGTTTATATTGAATATAGATAATAACCATTAGTTTTAGAGGTGTCATGTAGTTTTATTCTGAGCTACTCATTCAGTGGTGGCCTTATTATTGAGTCTCATATAATGTTACATTGCACGTTGACATAAGTTACAATTGGCATAGGTAAGGTACAGTGGATGCGTTTTCCTGACAGACCTTTACAGACGAGTCCTCATTTATAATTTTGTTTAACACCACAAAGTTATTTGTCAAATAAATCTATGTAGAAATTACATTGG
>JAGSMP010003437.1:0-43493 GCA_029286625.1 Parnassius orleans | reverse complement strand
GAGGTGTCATGTAGTTTTATTCTGAGCTACTCATTCTGTGGTGGCCTTATTATTGAGTCTCATATACTGTTACATTGCACGTTGACATAAGTTACAATTGGCATAGGTAAGGTACAGTGGATGCGTTTTCCTGACAGACCTTTACAGACGAGTCCTCATTTATAATTTTGTTTAATACTACAAGTTATTTGTCAAATAAATCTATGTAGAAATTACATTGGTGGACTTATTATGCGAAATGGAGAGCGTCCATACTCTCATGGTAGTCACCAGTAGATGATGATTCAAATACCCAATCACATCCCTCCAAAAAGCCATTTTCATTGCCAACGTACAACTATTAATCGCTTTCCTTACCTGAAGGCTTTCGCGCCAGTAGAGTAGCCTTCTAACCGTGATTGACGAGAAGATTCAATTGTGGTGTCTTCCCATACCTTTCCCATAGTATGACCTGCGTTAATCCATGTTTCGTCAAGGTAAAATGTTACGTCCTCGTTTCTTAATATTTGTATTTCTCTCAAATATCTGGTACGCCACAGAACTATCTCTGGGCGATCTATTAGACCACTTTTTCTGTTTCTCTTTATATATTTGAATTTTAAATGGCGCAACACACGTCGCAGGAAGTTTTGCTCAAGTTTGGCAACTGGTCATCTTGATTTATACTGAGCAAAATTTTGTCTAAAGTCGGTAATTCTCCTGCAAGAAAGAACTGATGCACTTTCGCTCTTATAGCCGATTTATCAAAATCGTCCAACTTGTCAATTACAGACTTTTTCTTTTATTAATTATTCCTTTTCTGGTATTTTATGGAATTCTATACACGCTTAATACGCGATATATAGTGCTCTTGCTGACTCCTGAGATCTCCGAAACCTTTTCTACCATATTAACGTTTGAAGGATACACGTCTTCGGGCCAGGTGTTTTGACATATTTGTATACATTAATGATAATCTCTTGTTCCCCGACCGACAAAGTGGTAGGTTTTCTTTTTACTGGTGACGTTAAAGGTGCTCCAGAAGATGGGCCTGTAAATAAATGACAAAATATACTACCATAGTACTACATCACATAAATACATATTGTTTTAGAAAATAAATACCACATGGTCACATAAAAGAGCGCTTTAAGAAATAGAAAGGCTACGTCGTCGCATTTGTACCTATTTGTACGTACCTGCTACGTTTATTATGGGTCGGCGACGTCTCTTTCCACTTGATGTTGAAGGACCGGGTCCTTCACCAAATTCTCCTGAACTCATGTCGATTTAGTAACGACCGTCACAGTAAAACTAATATAACAGATTCAAAAACAAAAACTTAACGATATAACAAATTTAACAGTAAAACTCAACTAAAACAATGCAATGAATGCTATGAATTACCTGAGACGTACACACGCAAGCGCTATCCGAACACGAATGAAAACAAAATGGCGGACCGGCTCAAAAGGTGACGCATCTCTGGCTGCCATTGTCACGTTTCTTTTAGAACGAACTGACGTAACGCGCGTTTTGTTTATTTTAAAGGGATGAATTTGCAAAAGCTCAATATGGTGATTATATTGTTTCAAATATTTTTTAATATGAAACTGTTATTAAATGAATTGCTGCGTTACTTACCATAAATTGAAATATAAAATATAACACATTTTCATGATGTACCGTAAGATTTTACTATGTTTATAGGAACCACAGACAATATTATTTAAGAAACAAAAAACAAAACATATGTGCTGACCTAGAAGTGGAATAATATCAATATTTAAATATTGTTATCACATCTAAATTGAGATTTTGTAAGTTACGCCTTTTGACACTCGGCTCATATCTGAGGTCATTGTCCGTTTTTCTCAATCGATATGGCACATACTATATCCTTATCAGCTATAATGAATCTTATCTCTTATCACAAGAGCTAAAATATATTTTCATGTAAAATAAGTATCTAATTTAATATGACTTTATGCGTATTGCATAATTGATTACTATGTAACACATGACAACACTTTTATGGAATTAACTCGACCGGGAATCAGAACCCCGAACTTTCGACATTATATTGAATCTATTTACTTTTAACATAGATTATTTCCTTATTTGGAATGCCTTATATAATTTAATAGCAATATTTTCATAACACAAAATTGTTTATTTTTTATGAAATGGAAAATGATAAACTATTTTTTATGCGCGTTGCCAAAAAATACACTATGTCTTAGTACTGACTTCAGAAACTTTAAAAGCAACTTTAGAAGCTTTAATCTTCGTAAATAGTTTTATGTTTTAGCAGCAGGTTTCACTTTAGTTTTTATTTTTGCAGCGTAATTTGAAAACGTTATATTATCCGTCAAAATAATTGACCAAAATTGTACTTAAATGTTTAACCTTTACAACTTTTCGCTATGTAGTGGCGACGTAAGAATACCCGCTACCCCATATCATCCCGTGTGTAATGTAAGAGGCGACAGAGGGAAACTGAAAAAGGAGCTGGGCATCAGCGTGTTACTGATGCTTCTGACCGATTCTGATCCTCATTCCTGATAACAACAAATAAAAAATTGCGGTTGTCAACCCACCTGTCAAGCGTGGCAACTAAGCCACGTAAGCCAACCTGTGGGGGAGGCTTATGTTCAGCATTGGACTTGTTATAGGCTGTAGCTGTAGCTGTGTCTTATGTAGCGCTCATACTGCAGAAATGAAAATTCTATAAAATTTAAACTTGTCGGCAATGCTACCGCAGACATTAATATAGTTATTTGATGATAAGTCGAAAGTGTATTGAGATTCTATATTATCGGATATTTATCAAGTTTGTCTGCTTTTACTATACTAACGGAATATGCCATGGTTTTTGTTAATTATAATCCAGTAGAATATTATCGCAAGGAATATCGAACAGTTTTAAGTTTTTGATTAAAGTTGTGTTAGTGTGTTAGAGATTTATGCTCTGACATCGTGCACGAAATCGCAGAAAGGCCAGCAATATAATGCTATAATTTAAGAAATGTTCAATAAACTGATATGGTCAACCCTTAGTTGTGTTGTCATATGTTTATTTTCTTTCTAAGTTTGTCCATTTTACTAATATATAAGGCTTACTTCTATTTTAGTACCAAAATAAAATAATATTAAAAATAGTAATAATAAGAGAGCCTTTGACTAACTCATCGCTTTACACGTCTTTTAACGTGTGAATCGATGAATCGACCATCATCCTTAGGACTCCGCTGGTAATTTAATTTTTTATTTACTTGAAAATTTTAAAATGTATTTATACAGACACAATAATTCATAATTATTATAAATTTGTTAAAACATTTTAAATTATATTAATTTCAATTACCTTGACCTCTTTAAACGATTTTATTTCTAAATTAGACTACAAATTTACGGCGAACGGGTTTCAACGTTCTTAGATTGTTTCAATTTTCCAGCTAATGGAATGCGTAGTTTCTGAGATAAGCAACTGTGGCCTACAGACAGATTAAGGTATTTACTGCAGTATTATTGACATACGAGTAAGACCTATTTTACAATCAGAAATAACTATATATTACGTATTTTGATTAAGCATTGTAAAGGAAATATTAACTCTTCAATTCCCAGTGTCACCAGTAGGTGACAGATGTTTAACATTTTTTTCTACCATAAGATAATATTTTTTTGTGTCTTACCATTATTACTACAAAGATAATTAGTCGTTAAATTTATTACATGAGGGTAGGTCTTCGTGGAAAAAAGTGGTGGTATCCTGTTTGTTTTGGTATAGACGCTGCTTGCCAAGATAACTGGACTGTGACTTTCGCAGAAACGTTGCTACTATCTACCTGCAAAAATATGATAAGCCTCCAACCCGTGATTATGCCTGTGGAGTTCCAGTCCAGATTGGAGTACCCGGTGAGGTGAGGTCTGCAGGTATCGCTGATTACCATGTAGAAGTTGTCTGTTCGCAGCGGCGATGTGGATATTGTCATCACCGTACGCGAAAAATGTGCGCCAAGTACAATATCGGTTTGCATCTAAAGTTTTAGTATATTATGTTCCATGGTAATAAAACGCTTCTTTCTTATATGTCAATAAATATTTCTTTTATAAAAACCGATGTTTCAATCCTACAGAACGAAAGTGAAAAACCTTATGAGATGTTTAAACAATGTCCAGTGTCACCTGTAGGTGACACCCTATAAAAATAAGTGGGGGTAGTTGTCTTACTTTTATATTTTTTTTTGGTCTATACTTAATGTATCTGTACCATATAGTAAAAAGAAGTATTATTTTTTTGATAAACATAGGCATGGGAATTAAAGAGTTAAATAGGAGATTTTACCCTAAATATGATCTACAAATAAAGATTAATTGGATATTTATTTGTAAAACCATTGTTTTGACTTATTATTGTATAAAATAGTTATCCTGACTCGGTGGCACATTTCTAATTGTCTTCTTTTCTTTTATCATCATAAGCTTATTGTGTGCAATTATATCACATTAATAAAAGTATTTATCGTTGAAAAATTCTTGTTTTGAAAAACGTTGAAAAATTCCCAATGTATATTAAATTGACAGCTATACTTTTTTTTAAATAAGCTCAAAATACAATACATGGACAATTAAATAAAAGTAAAAGCCAACTTCAACTTGTTACTTTTGTTGAGTATGCCAGTTCGTAATTACGTCACATTTTAAAACATTTTATAAACCTTTTTAAGCATAAATTATGATGTTTTACCTTATGGTAATAAGTGATAAGTAGATTTTTTTTAAGTTTTATTATCATCAAAATTTAAGTATTAAATTTAACAGGCTTAACCGTAATAAACTATATTCCTTCCTAAGTTATTATGTGTAACAGGCAATATCAATTCTACTTCAGTAAACGTAAAATGTAATAAATCGATTTGTTTACCTAACCTATAGTTTATAATAGAAACAACGTAAATAGAGACGCGATGATTGTACGTATTGACTAAAATAAATGATTTAAGTGTTACCTGTTGCATGTTTGTTTGATTACAGTTTCTTTCATGGAACGTAATTAAATGTAATAAACTATGTATTAGCAGTGTTGCCAAATTGTACATTATACTTCAATGGCAAAATTATACTAATTCAAGCGTATAAAAACTTCTGTCATATTAAATAGGTGTATAAATTAAAGCCATTAAGAATTCCTCCTGAATTGCTAGTATTTTTAATATCTATCCTAAAATATTACAGTAAATAATTATAATATTAGACAATGCACTTTGCAGTGGTTCCAAGTATGACACACAATCCAATTATACAGGGTTATTTTTCAAAGAGTAGCCAAATTTTAAACTTAAGTTTAAATATATAAATAATGATATACCGTTATTGCAGTTTTTGAAAATACGAGTAAATAAGACGTCTACTTATATTTGAAATTATCGCAAATTGAATATAATTTATAGGCAACAACGTTTTTGACTACCGATCGACCCTTACGAATGTGTGCGTGCACAGTAAAATCGATTAAAATAATGCATTACCACGCATTCTTAATTTAATAGATAGTGACAGAATTATTGACATTTTTTAAATTAATTTTTCTTCAAATAGTTTTTCTGCAAATTTGGCCGGTTATTGCAAAATAACCCTGTATAAAATAATAATAATATAAAATAAATAGATGCACACTTTTTCTTATGACCATGATTTTTTTTATCTCGCGCCACGAATTGCGATTTATAAGACCTACAAGTAGCTTAAAGTTATTAGTTATACCTATAACATTAAGTAAATAAGTTTTTGATAATATGTGATGGAAGATGGTAGACAGTTTTTTCTGCCCGAGAGTCCGTGTATCACCTCTTTAATCTATTTCTGCCGTCAAGCAGGAATGCATACACTATTTTGTTCCTGTTTTAATTTATTGAGCGTACCAGTATAATAATATACAGTGTGACATTCCAGTTAGTATTCAGGTATCACAGTATGTAGAATTTATTGTTTGGAGTTGATTGGAGGTTATCATAGACTGCAAAAAATTACTAACTGTTAAAATGCTAGCAGAGAGATCGTTACAGTAATTTAATATAAAAAATAACATATACAACATCAACCTTAAATGATGAGATGTAAGGGATTAAGAAAATCTTTTTTAAGCACGCAAAAGCATTTTGTCGTTTTCCCGACACAATAAGCCACTTCTCTCACAGGGATGTGTGTGTACATGCTTATATGATAATAATGGTTTTGTAAAGAACATTTTACGCAGTCGGTTTTATTTTAATGACTTTTAACCATTGGGCTTGTTAATACTGTTATGAGGAATGACAAACAAACCAACAGTCCAATACGTCCAATGTGCTCTTCAAAAACAAATGTGTTGTCATCTGAGGACTAAAATGAAATGTCTGACAGCCTGTAATAATAGTGTTCTTCTCCCTCTTTAATTAAAAAATAGATGATGCACTGCTGTTTGAGAGCAGAAATACGTAAAATGTTGGTACTTTACCCAAACGAACGCCAAGAAAATAAAAGGACCACCTAGAAGTAAAAAAGTATTTAAAAGTTTTACTAGTTGACAGAATTCTGATGCAGTCAATAAAAAACTTATAGTTAATGTTTAAATAGTTTTCAAGTAGTCGTTTCAATCATGAGTTTTTTTAAGTACTCATTGTCAAAAGTGCAAAACTGGGAAGATCACATTTTTGTGTACTTTGTCAAGAAACTTTCTAAAAGCCTCTCCATTCGAAAAACCTCTTCTAGAGTTTGCTGAGTACTTTTAACTTAACTGACTCGTTTTTAACCATAATGTTTCTTTCGAACCGCATAAGTAAAACTTATTTAACAAGATATTGATTATGCTATTTTATAAGTTGCATCGTTTAAAATATATAGGTTTTACATCAATATTTCATATACCTAAATATAACTTACATGTAAACATTCATACTGAATTTTTATATAATAATTTCATTCTATTTTAAGGGAGAAACAATTCAAAAAGTACTTATACCTAAGAATTAAGAACTTTATGATTGAGGCTTTTAAGGTCACTTTTTATCATATTTTCTTAATAAAGTGGAATAAAGTGGTTTAATAGTATGCGAGAAAACATAATTGGATGCCGGTACCATTGCATTAAACGCAACTATTTACAACGTGCCCAGCAGTGGAGAAAAACATCACGAATAAACATTTTTGTCTCTTCATTTTCCTAAAAGATAACCAGGAATGAACTTTACTTTTTAAAATAAATTGATTACTGGAAAAGGTAGTTAATAATTCTTTTCCCATATTTTTTAAACTTTCAAAAAATAACACTACAGTTAATACTTAAGTAACTAGTGTTTATTTTTATAGGATAGGTAACAAACGAGCACACAGTCCACCTGATGGAAAGTGGTTGCTGTGACCCAGAGACATCTATATTTATTCTCAATAAAGAATCAAAATGCAGATGCGTTATCACCCGTGAGGACTAAGATGGAATGCCTCTTTTCTAGTAAAGAGGGTCTCCGGTTCTATAGACTCACCATACGAAACACAGCAGTGTAGTTTAAGCGCTGCTATTTTACGCTGGTATTCTGTGAGCGTGTTCATTCCCCGGTCGAGCCTACCCATTCTGCTACAACCAACTATACTAGCTGCAACATGGCTCTACCACGTATAAAAGCGTGACTGTGTTCTTTGAAACAAATATAAATTATAAAATTAAAAATAACGCAAAAATATCTTATTAAGGATGCTAGCTATCTCCCTGCTAGAGATCATCGGGTTCAATAGTATAGTCGTGAAAAAGTCTTTCACGTATGTATTACGATAATAGTTACAGCTTACCTATATACATACGTCCCACTGCTCGGCACAGGCCGCTTCTCATTTCTGAGATGGTTTTAGGGCAAGGAAATGTCCGCCGCGCTGCCCCAATTCGTGATGGCAAACTACACATGTCTTCGAAAAAAATTTTTTCTTATTTCTCAGACATACAAGTTTCCCTCAAGATGTTTTCCTTCAACGACGAGCACCTAAAATTGCAATTAATAATTTTATTATTGCCGGCGGATCGAACCCAGGTTGCACGCGTACTGCAAGCGCTTTACAGCAGCGGCTCTGATAATAATTAACGCAAAACAATACTTCTTTTTTTTTTGAACTTTCAATATGAAAGTTTCGTATATTATGTTACATATTATGTTCTGTGTGTTGTTAATGTATCCTTATCGACGATCTTTTGTTTTATAATTGGTAACGATGCGATGAGATGAGATGCCAAGCGTTAATTACTGATTTTTGTTTTCTTCTACGAGTATTTTAGTCGTAATATATGTATATCTTGGCGTTTGTTTTTTGTGTTTTACGTATATTAGTCTTTAATACCTGAGCAACTAAGCTCGAATTTTTTTTTAAATGAAGTACGGCACCTGTCTAGATAGATTTGGAAAGTAAAACAAAATCATCAAAATTTATACGTGGTAGAGCCATGCTATCTATATGGTTGTAGCACAAATTGGTCGGCTTGACTGGGAAGGGACTCACAATACCAGCGTAAAATAACTATGTAAGTGTAGAGCACCGGAGACCCTTTACTGAAAAATGATCCATCCATCTTAGTCCTCAGGGCTGACAACTTATCTGCATTTTGATTCTAATCGAGGATAGATGTTAGATGACTTTGCCACAGCATCCTTTACCGTCATGTGGATTGTGTGCTTGTTTGTCACCCTTATTCTATAAAAAATATCAAAATTTCATCCAAATCATTAATATTTTGCCGAGAAACCTACATACATACATAAAAGAAACTGCTCATCATCATCATCATTACAGCCCTTACAAGTCCACTGCTGGCCATAGGCCTCCCCGAGGAATGCCACAAAGCACAGTCCTGAGCCACCTGCATCCATCGACTTTCTGCATGTCTTACCAGGTCGTCACTTATCCATGGGGGTCGCCTACACTTCGCTACCGGTACGGGGCTGCCACTGAGAACCTTTTTCCCCATCGGTTGCCAGTTCTTCGAGCTATATGGCCGGCCCATTGACACTTCAGCCTACTAATCCGTTGGGCTATGTGGTCACCTGGTTCTACTGCGGATATCCTCATTTCTAAATTTATCACGAAACTTGAGCGACCTGAGCTCTTCACGGCCAGCAGTGAAGGACCACGTCTCAGTTCCATAAGTCATCACTGGCAACACGCACTGGTTGTACAGTCTCGTTTTCAAGTTTTGAGGTATACCTGACGAGAAGATGTGCTCACTTAAAATATATCGGACATTTAAATAAATAATGAGAGAATGTCCTTTTAAGGATGCAAGTCATCTCTATATAGGTCTTAAAGTCTCAAGTCTCTGCTAGAAGGTCATCGGGTTCAATAGTATAGTCGTAAAGAAGCAACAAATATAAGTTGATGTTTTATCGCAATAAAGATGATTTAACACAAAACTTCAATGTTGGGCCTTGGCAGTTGTTCAAATATAAATGGATCTCTCAAACGCAACAATGTAATGGATTCAGGAGAAATCCCTTAACCGATAGCTTTTTGTGAACATCAAATCAAGTATCTAACCTATTTGAAATTATGGAGAGAAAGTTTTATTTCGGTTTTAAAAGGATAAAAAGGACTGCCTTCAATATTCCTTTCTTATGAAGGTATTTTGCTATCTTTTTGCGTTTTTAAAAATAATTATATATTTTTTTATATACATGGTGTCCGTTAAGTAATGGATAACAGGTACTAGCGGGGTCAACTGGCCTCTCAGAAAAATAAAATAAAGAATATATCTAGCAGTCTGGAAAAATACTTTTTTAAAGTAAAAAGTAATTTTTTTTTATTTGATACCTCCGTTCACGTCATTGAATACTACGGCTACAAATTTATTAATAACCAATTGATAACATGAACAAGCTGTATCCTAACAGATGGATCGGCCGTTTGGGACCTATTTTGTGGTCATCACGATCGCACGACCTAAATCCTCTAGATTTTTTTATTGAGGTTACTTAAAAGAAAAAGTCCACAAAAACCAATAGCAATAATTCAAGAACGAAACGAGAAACGTCAACGAATTTTGGATGCGGCTCGGGAAATTGGAGAACGCAGGTATTCGCCTCTATTAAAAAGGTCGTTCATAAGAAGATGTAGAACCTGTATTAGAGGACAAACAATTTGAACATTTGTTATTATTAAAATAACCGATTTTTGGTTTTAATTACTATTACACCCAACCACCTCAGACACACTCCACAGATTTTAAATGTCGTATTTTAACTCAGTAATTTAACAACAAAAAAATTGAGTTTATTACCGTTTTAGAATCTGCATGAAGTAGGTATGTCTTTTGCTATTATATATACGTTTTTTTATACCACAAGTGCTCAAACTTAGTCATTGTAAAATCGAAAATTAAAATTATACTATTACTACTACTAATACTACTACTAATACTCAAAAAATAAAAATATTACAGCTAGAAATATAAGCTCGGGGAAAAAGTTTCTACGTATTTTATATACAAATTCAAGACATTTTTTTTTTCAAAGTTTAATTACATTTAATAATAATAATAGTTAGTAGTTATCGAACAAAATGGGACATATATCCCATTATGTTCAATAACTTCTGGCCATCTTGTGACATAATCCCGTTGCTGTAGAAATCTTGGGATTTTTCATCAAAAAAATGTGGCAAGTAGTTTTGACAGTCCTCTCTTGATGTTAACCTAACACTACCCAAAGAATTCTCAAGAGACCGAAACAGGTAAAAATATGATGGTGAAACACTTCCCAACCAAGCCCTCTCAATTTTTGCTGTGGCCAAAGATGTGTGTGTGGTTCTAGTTGAAAGACCATGAGCACTGTTGATCAATACTGGCCGTTTTTTCTCAAACTCTTGCTTGAATCTTATTAGTTGTTGGCAGTAGAGATCCAAGTCGATAGTTTTGCTCGACTGTAATAGCTCATAATAAAGGAAGCCTTTCCAATCCCAACATAAACACAGCATCACCTTATTGCGTTTTAATCCGGGTTTCGCTATAGTCTGTAGAGCTTGAATACCCTTTGACCACGATCTTTTTCACAAGTTCTTGTCGTAGGTGATCCACTTTTTATCACCAGTGATCAATCTTTTCAAAAATGGTTCGGTTTCACTACGTTTCAATAGAGAATCGCAAATGAGCAATATCTAGTTTTCCTTCAGTGAGTTCGTGTGGTACCCAAATATCGAGCATATTTGTATAGCCAGACTTTTTCAAATGGGTTAAAACTGTTTTGTGGTCAATCCTTAATTCCTCGGCTGTATCGTTACTACTAATGTGCCGATCTTGCTCCAATTTTTCTATCGTCTTTATCCATATGAGGGCGACCAGAGCGTGCTGCATCTTTGACATCAAAATTCCGGGACTGAAAACGGTTGATGTTGACTCTTACTGACACTGCATCAGGTCCATAAACGTCACAAATTTTTGCGGCTTGAGTCGCATTTTTTCCCTTTTTGTAATAAAACTTCAGAATGTATCGAATTTCTTCGATAGATTCACTCATTTTGGCGGACAGAAAAACAATTGCAAAATGGGGGGAAAGTATTTTTTGCTTTTTATTTTTCTTTTTCTTAATGTTCTATATGTATTGATATTAAAACCAGTCAGATACAAACAGTACAACCAAAGAGATTTATCTTCAATTTTATACAAAAAAAATAGGAACAAACTTTTTCCCCGACTTATTATTTTGAAATGCGCGATGGCAAGGCCAAACATTCACGGTTATTCACAAAGAAAATCCATTTGGTTATTAATATATTTTTGCCGTAATATTCAATAACATGAACAGAGGTATCTAATTCCAAACTTTTTAAAAAAGTAATTTTTTTCTAGACTGCTGCAGATATATTTTTTGAAATTTTTTTCTGAGAGGCCAAGGTTAGGCCCCCCACTAGTGCCAACGCGGTTGTTCATTACTTATGGCACAACCTGTATATAGATATAAATAAATGTACCATATCTTTTCTTTCCTAACATACTAATATCATCAAATCGGGAATTTAATATCTGTCTGAGAGGCCCCGGCAGGCATTTGACTTGCTAGTTTACCCCTTTCCCCGCGCAATACCGATCCCTGCTTTTAAGTAGCTGCAAGGACAGTGCCCACGTTGACGTCGGAGCAGGAAGTGGTGTCATCGCACGCGCATTTGGTGAGTAATTACGATTTGAATTCGACGGCCTCTCAGGCCGCACGTCGGTACCTTACGTAAGTGTTTTGTTTCATTTTTGTTGAGGTGAACTGTTATTTTACAGATATTGTAAACTATAAATATACTAGGGACTTTAAGTAAAAGAAATAGTTCTGCGATAGATTTACAGCAATCAAAGAGATCTGAACCCCGTGAACTTAGGATGAGTTTGGCAAGAGTACTTGGTTCTGATAAGTCAGAGACATCTGAAGATGAAGCTGAGGAAGTCAAGACACGAAAGACTAGTCTCTCATGTCACCCTTAACAGAAAAGCAAATCGACATATAGATGTTACTCGTGCAAAAAACACGTTTGTCTACAGTGCGCGAAACAAGTGTGCCCTGACTGTGCTTAGAATTTAAGGTGTAGTTGGACTGTGGTAATTTTTTTCCCAGAAGGTTTATGTTCCTACTTTATTTTTTAAAGTAAGAAATACTATTTTTTGTTATTCTGAGAGGAGAAATCTTTGTGTTTTGATTTTTTATATATAATAGTCGCATTTTTCCCCAAAATTCAAGCAAAATATTATTGTAGGCTTATATTTAAAAATTTAATAAAGTTGATTTCCTTTTTATACTTATTATTTTCTTAAAACTCTTTATTTTTCATCATAATGCAAAGACAGATATTTAAATCATCACTTTCTTTAAAAAACACTACATAATATACACGGCCTCTCAGGCCTCACGTCGGTACTAATGTTACAAAAAATGCACGTCGGTACTTAAAGCTTAAAAAGGCTAAACATTTTTATATCGAAAAACAATGCAATTCTTTGTAGAGCGTCGGTGTGTCATTTTGCGATGAAATTTCTACGGAAGCTATATCCGCGCCTGATTGTCGCCACTGGTGACAGAGAGGAAATACAGCCAGTATCACTATAACGTGCGGAGTAGAGCTATGTCATAATTTTTGTTTTTGTTTTTATTTTTCTTAATATTGTGTATAATATCTTAATAATGAAAAAGCTTCGTGTTTTTTAATAAATCTTTTTTATTAGCTGCAATTTAAATTATTTAAAAATTTAAATAATTTCTTATTCTGATATCCTATTTCAGAAAAAGAAAATCTTTCTGCGCAGAGAAGGATTAAAGTGAACGATTGTGTGTGAAGCATGTGCACTCTGTTCCCTCACTCCCATAGTCCGATGAGACGGAAATCCGTCACAACGGGAGAGAGATCAGGCACAGGACCAAATGCTTTACGTAGTTTCTGGGGCACGGGGGTGAAACACGTCCAACTTCCTGGCTTCGGGCTGCTAGGAACTGCTTCAAGGAACCTTACTTACAAACGTGTGAGACCTCGGCGATGGAATATTTATTCGAAAAGCGTCATCTTAATGCCTTAATGATGATGGGCAGTTGGTTTACCAGTATAAAGTTACTGGCTCTGCGTACACTTACTCAATTCAAAAATCTGATAAGACGACGTAATTCAATACACATCTAATCTACATTTTTTGATTATTCATATTTTCTTTGTATACGTCAATGTATACGTATATGTCAATGTTTTCTTTTATTATTACTACAAATATAATTTTAAATTCAGATATTTTATACCATAAAGTAGCATACTTTAAAGAAATGTAAATGTTTATATGAGCCGAGACACAATGTAGCATAATGAGTATGAACATTAGGTAAAGGCCCGCAAAGATATACAAGAAGTTGTAAAGCCTTTGGATGATAATACTCTTCGTACAAAGTGCCATAATATATATAAATTTTCCTGTTAAAAATCAAATGCTTTAATATTTACAACACATCACTGCATTTACATTAAAATTCCTTTATATTTAAAGCTATTTTTAAAAGGAAAATCAACTGTCACGACCTATAAGAAAATAATCTTCTATACATGTAATCTGTACAAAATGTGTGTTCAAGGTTCGTGGAAAAACTACTAGACGGATTGCATGAAATTTGGTACATAGGCAGTAAATTACCGTGTTGTTTTCCTTTTTTTAAGTATATTGTCATAATGGCACTGATGGTTCTAATAGTCATTAAAATGATTAAGCTATTAATATAATAAAACGATAAAATGTGTTTGTGAAAATGAAACTCCACGCGCCACCTACCAGAAAGGGCAGAACAACGGCAGCTGGGCTAGCTAACAATAGAATAAAATCCTACTTCTAAAGTACCTTATTAATGATAGCGATAATATATATACAGTCTTCCCGATAGTATTGTGTCACTGTTGTCCATTATAATCGCCGACACATGTCCCGTTGAAGGATTCAGATATATAGTGTAGTCTCGCTCAAGGATTAAAATGGAATTCCTTGCTTAAAATAAATTTAACGTCTCATTTGGAGTTATCAATATAATAGGTGTTCAAGTTCAGAATCAAGTTCAAACAGAATATGTATCTCTCCGCATTCTTACGTTAGTGAACTTGTTCCGTCTCATGTACCTATCTCAAAAATAAATGAAAATATCGCCTTCAAAACAATTTATATTTTCGTTTTATTGCTAAACGTTAGGCTTCGCCACCAATCGCTTAGCTACTGCGTTACCAAGCGATCACTATCAATTCGAATTTTTTTAAACTAAAGAATTGATTACAATCAATCCTCAATCGGCCACACATTAGGTGATTTGACGTTGAAGGAATTAAACCGGATTAATTTTAAAGGTTGTAATTAGCGTGATCCTTCCCCGGCCGAGCCGACCCATTCACACTACAACTATAATATGACTGCAGCATGGCTCTACCAAGTATAATGGTATAGTTTTGGTTTAGTCTTGGCGACACTTGAAATGTACGTTAAAAAATTGACTTGCATCAAAAAGCGAAAACCGCGAAAACCAAGAATAATACAAACAATCATTCTGATCTAGAGATGTATATGTAATAACCCACATATTTTTTTTACAAGCGAAATGAGCTGTGTGCCTGTTTTATACCACGTCAACTCGTCCCGTGGGTATCGTTAAAACTATGTAAAGTAGTAAACACCATAAATTATCAAATTTCTTTCAAATTTTAACCTGATGTTCAACAGTGCATTCAGTTGCTTTAAAAAGAGGGTCTGAAGACTGGTTAATGGTGGAAAATTCATCAAAAATCATTGAACTTAATTTAAACAAAGAAAATACAGACTGTTGATGGAGTGAAACGAGAACACAGTCCACCTGATTGTAAGTAAATGCTACGGCTCATAGACATCTACATCTATCCTCGATAAAGAATCAAAATGGAGATGCTTTGCCACACTGAGGACTAAGATGGAATGCCTCCTTTCCAGTGAAAAGGATCTCCGGTCTCTCACACTCACCATACTAAACACAGCAACATTGAACTGCTATTATACGCTGGTATTCTGTGAGACCGTGTTCCTTGCCCGGTTGAACTGACCCATTCGTGCTGCAACAAAATATAGCTGCAGCGTGGCCTACCACGTAACTTTTATAATATTACGTTTTAATAATTTTTGACATCGGGTGAAATAAGTAGATTCATTAATTAGCTGATGGTTGGGTTATATGCATTGGAAAGTACGTATAGATAGAGCCTTCGCTAAAATGCCATTTAGAATTTATGCAGAAGTTATATTTTTACGTTTTTAGCCACCCAACGTGTTATGAGAAATTGTGCAATAGATATTAAAAGTTGTACGATTAATATGGCGTAAGATTTATTCACATTTGCAGCATCTTGAGTTGACTGCCTCGTTGGTCTAGTGGTCATAAACGCGATTGCTGATCATGAGGTCCCGGGTTCGAACCCGGGTCGGGCCAAAATCAGTTATTGGGTTTTTTCTGTCAAAAAATTCTCAGTAGTAGCCTGGAGTCAGGATTTTGGCGGTGTTTCATTCACGTGCCTCGGAATCAACGTGTCGAATTACCGTCCCATCGGACTATGAGAGTAAGGGAATAGATCAGGAAACGAATGCACTGTGCTTGCGCATACACTTGGGCACTATAATCTTGTCCTGTACAGACATCATTATTATTATTATTCACATATGATTGAGTACGGCAACATACTCAATAAACTAATTTGACCCAATTCAGAGGTTAACATCATTTCATAAAAATATCGTAATAATACCAACATTAATAAAAATAAAAATCAAGAAATTCCATTATAAAAGGTTTTAAAGGTAATTTAGAAGTTACCTTGTAAGATATAGGAAGTCGATGGACGGGTGGCTCAGAACCGTGCTTTGTGGCATTCCTTGAGGGAGGCCTATGTTTAGCAGTGGACTTGTAAAGGGTTGTAATATTGAGTACGGGACGATACGAGTAGTGAATTCTCTTACGCGGCCACTACACTTCTACTATCAAACTACTACACAAACTATAAAACTCCTGTCAAATCCAATTAAAACGAGAAATGGATTCCAGCAAACAAACAACGTGAACCTAAATTCTTTATTAATATATATTTATATTTTATTCAAAAATCTCCAGTATTGTAGTCAGTGATTGTCCATTCAGCCACGAAGTTAATGTATAAAGGGTTAATGTATAATCATGTGTGTCGATGATTGATATAAGACCGGGTATAGAAGAAAGGAAGTAAAAAGAAAATTATGCATCCGTGGGATTAGAGGCAAAAATTACTAAGGATAAATTAATACGGATATTTAACGCACAATTTTTACACAACTCTAACAGTCAACATAAAACCCATAAAATAAGAGCAAGGTCAGCTTCAGTTACACTTGAAAAACACTAAAGCTTCGTCGTAGATCATCAATTAAAACGCCAACTTCAATTAAAACAGGCACTGGTACAAAGAAACTCTTAGCACCAATGGTACATTTACTTAATTGGTAAAGCACATTAAAATCATTTTTAAAAAACAAGCGTGAGTGTCGTGGAACACTCGGTTGGAACGAAATTCTTTTCGTAGTATATTAATATTGATAAACTTATTATATTATTGATTAACAAATACAAATAAATGAATTAGTAGCGTCTATTAAAATGAAGCGTCATTTAAAATAAAATAATATTTCTTTCATGGCAAGATAAGAAACAGTGCGAGGGAGATGGATATTATTCCATCTCGCTTCCTTATAGCCGCTAAGACCGTCTACACTACGTCAGAAGGGATCGTGACGGAAAAATCTTACACTTTTTCTCGCCTAGCCCCCATCCGCCAAATTCGTACCGTCCGATAAGGAACTTCGTTCCAAAAAACTGAAAATGATAGCCTAAAAATAAAACGTATAGGATAGTTTATTTAAATATATATTCAGCTTAAGATAATGATATAAAAGAGAACATATAAAAAACATTTACCACAATAAATGTGATGAAAGTAAGTAAATAAAAATAAATCTAAACAAATTGAGGAAAATTTATTAATCTAGCATGTAAACATAATACAGCAAACATTAGAAATTGACTGAATTTTTTCGTGTTAAATTTTATATTTTTATCTCACGGCGTTTTGATTGCTTTACAGTAGGTGCCCATGGTCATAGTAGGGTATACCGGAAAATTAGTTTTATTTTAAAGTTATTTCCAAACCTTCTGTACCGTGGAGGCGGTTTTCATACATAAATTGCACATTGACAAACATTCAGATCCGAGCAATTATTTGTAGACCGTATTAACAATGGTTCCGTATGGGATTCGATTCCGTAGCTGTCGAACGCTGAGCCACTGCCGAACCATCAATAGCATATTTGATTTATTATGACTTGCTCCTTAGTAAATACATCATTCTTTCTCAGTATTCACGGAACAAAGGTCTGCCGCGGTAGCCCGTCGTTTTGGTGATAGCTCAGGGGCTTAGCGCTCGGCATAAATATCACAGTATGCGAGCGACCCGGGTTGGATCACTGCCACAACCAATGTAATTCTTAATTGCAGTTTTAAATGCTGATTTACACATGCTCGGCGGTAAAATAAAACAGAAGTAAAAGGAAGCCTGTGTTCATAAGTGAGACTTATATAGGATATAACTTTAATACTTTAGGTATTTATCACAATGGCAAATGGCTACTTACATTTTACTAGCGATAAGTTGGCGATTAAAACATGGAGATGAAAATAAAATTACAAGAGGGTTATTTTACACCTGTGTAACGTTTTATTCCCCTTCTTTAGTAGCCTGTAAAAGTCCAGGCGACTAAGCGAGATAGTTACACTAAGATATAAAGAAGATAGATGTGTCAGAAGCCACGAGATCTTTTTGTAATTTTCTACAGTCATGGAATTGAACGAAAGGGGTGATAGATTCTCTAATGCCGCACCACTCGGTATTTGTGACGTCTGATATAATATTCCACGACAAAACAATACGCCTCCATTATTTAAACTGTTTCTACGTGATTTCTCGAGCCATGACCAGTGAAATCCATTCCAGATCATTTGTTATGGAAATATGACAGCGGTTGTTTCTTATCGTCTGTATTAATAATGTAATTCAATGATATTTACGAAGAAACAATATATAAATGTGTAATTTTAAAAGGTTGTAATTAAATATAATTATTATTTTTATTTTTATATTAAGATTTTGATAAGTTCATAATGTAAATAATATGTGATTTCGTAAAGTGATTTAATCAGCTTCTTTTTTGAGGACGTTACTGATGCATAGTGTATAGAAAAATTAAAGCGCTTACTTCAGAATATGGAATAATTTTATTGTTTTTAGTTCTTTGATTTTACTTTTTATTAAAAATTATTTTTTACTCTTTTGAGAGTAAAAACTACATACTCTATTTTGCCTCCATTAGATGTAGAATGTTTTCTTCAAATTTATATGATACCACCCCTGAAGTGTAACCTATATCTTAATAATTAATAATTACCAAAATCGGTTTAAAATCACGAAGATATCGCGTAACATACATACAAAAACATACATTCAAATTGTAAACCTTCTCCTGTTTTTGATATTAGCTAAACTTGTGATTGCGTTAAATAACATTGAAACATATGTTATTTTGTAGCGCATCCTTGGTTTGTGATAGACAAAATTCTAATGAAATAAAGCAAATTTTGTGATTATTCCTAAGTTAAATCTTAACTTTTGGAATTAAAATAAGCCAGGTTAATTTATAATAGTGTTTAGATTACCTTGCGAATTAATAAGGAATTTTGGACGAAGTTGTTTTATCATATTATATTGTTCGTTTTCATTAAATTTATAATGCTTAGCCTCGAGCACAGGCGTAAGGTCGTAAGGTCTATCGGTGTTTTACAGGATACATTTTGGAGTGTGCCCAGGAATTGAATAATTAATTTTCTAATACCATTCCATTATTTTATTATTTATATAAGACGCACGTCGGGTTTCATACATACGTATTATACAAATAAGACTGAAATTACTAGCCATCATTATTTCGTTTGATTACACTTTGTGCGTTTTCAATAAAAAGGTAAGGAGAGCTTTAATAGACTATCAACAAGCGGGGATTGCGTCACCACTCAATCATTGTAGAATGTCATAGATGGCCCTTGGAAAAGGAAATTTTAAATAAAATTTTCTATTACAACCTGGATGCGAAAATATGAGAAATTGAGAAACTAAAAATACCTGCTGAATAAAAGTTACTTATGAAAATGCCCGTATGCCAAAATAAATTAATTATGGCAGAATCGCTGGACAAACCATAATACTATACACAGCCTTGATAGTGTATCCTTAAGTAGAGTTTGGAATAGACAAAGATCATGTCTTGTTTTCATGTACTTTTGTATGATACACACCGATAGCTTTTGGAAATACGAAGTTTTTACTGAATATGTTTACCGAGAGTGTGAATGAATGCTATGGAGAAAACTATGCTTGGAGTTTCTCTGTGTAGTAAAATACATAAACAAAATATAAACAGTAGAACCAGACTAACCAACTAAGACGGTTAAGTACCGCATAAAGCTACAAAAATTGAGAATTGATTGGGGAAAAAGGAAGTAGCGAAGGTGAGGAGTGGTAGCAAAGGTTTTTGAGTAGCATGACAAGCGACCTAACGAGACATAGAGAAAGTCGATAGTTTCAGATGTCTTAGAAAAATTGCCCGTGGCAGTCTTAAAGGTGAGGTCTCTTGTTCAGCAGTGGACTGTGTACTAAGCTATGTTGGTGAGTTTTTTTAAAAAATGGGTGACAACAAGCACACAGTCCACCTGGTAGTAAGTGGATGCTGTGGCTTATATAGACATCAACATCTTACTTCGTTTAAGAATCAAAATGCACATGCGTTGTCACCCCTGAGGACTAAAATAGATTGCCTAGAATGATGAAAGTATAAAGAGAATGACAACCACAAATATTTACATAAATTTTATTAGTTTATTTACAGTTATTTTTTTTAAACAATATTGAAGTGGCAAAGATACTAACGGTTTACCTGATGATTCATACCTGATGACTTGCTATTGCAGTCCATAGAACATTCTAGCAGCTTTTAATTAAATAAAATATTGGCTCCATAAAATACTTAACGCCGAATGCAAAGTTATATGCGTGACAAAATTTATGTCCAATTTTTATATACTACCTTGTTGATTTAAGAATATATTTAAATAATGTATTGAATTTAAACATGATTATTTTAATTCATGAATTCTGAATTATCTAACCCTACATTGGTTTACTTGAGAACTAAAACATCGGAAAAGAGTTATGATAATACTAAATAAAATAATTGTTTGAAAACAATAACATGGTTGCATTAAAGTATATCTTCTAACAAAGATGAAGGTGGATAGCTCATTGCCAGTAATTGAGTCCCTAGTTAAGAGCACTCATCATTCATATCGCGGCAACATTCTTCTCTAATTTTTGCTGATGTTTTCGAGATAGCGACCCAATGCCTAATATATAAAAATCACAAGCAGTATTTGAATTATGACTGATAAAGTAAACACCCATTTTTTTTTGTTTTCCTAGCTTGAAACGGCTTATTACTTCACGTTTAATATTCATGTATGTTATTAACACAGAAAAGTTCGAAAGTGTTTCACAATAAGTGTAGTTTGCTCTTTTGCACACATCGAACGCGAAGCGGAGATGTAGTGCTCTATGGTCATCAAATCAAAAAATCGCGATCCACTCAACTTAAATCACTTCCACCGGCTTTATATTGCACTTATATAATAAAAAAAGTACACCAATAGGAAAAGGAAATTTCAATTAATACTTCTGACGTAGTTATAAGTTTTTTTTTCGATTATTATTTAAAAAACTTAATTGAAAATAATTTAACTTGGACGTCAGTTGATCGGTATGGATGTAAACAAGATATATAGCTTTAGGTTTTAATCCTTAGGAAGCCTTTTGAATTTCACTATTGTAAACCGTCCCGTTTGAGGTATGCACCTTTTGATTTTCTAATTTTTTTTCCAAATTTTCCAAATTTATACGTATGTATTAACTTTGTATATATACATTAATCATCATCTCACAATATTATATCATTATAATCTATTTTGTTATATATAATGTGTATTTATTTTAGTTTCTTTTCTTTTTCTTTTTTCTTTTTTTTGCTTTCAATTGCTGCACCTAAGACAAACTCTCACCACTCCATGAGTTGACTGGAAGAGAATGTCTTTAGGCATTAAGTCCGGCCTTTGTATTCTGTATATTTTTCTATGGAAATGCAATAAAGATTTAAGATGGCATGTGTCACAGCTAGTAATAATAATACACTGATTAAGAAAATCTTACTTACAATTACACCTACAAACTGGAATAATGGATAAGGGAAGGGATGGAACCTACCAAGACAGACACGTAGAGTAGCTAGGAAGAAGTCCAATAACTAACTGCAAAATAATAAATAAATAAAGTATATCACTTGCTATTATATTTTAAGTGTTACTAACTTATTTACATAAAGATTATTTCATCTATATTCTTTATAAATTTACTTCTTTTTTATTTACTTTTTTATATAAATAGATAATGTATATAAAATAAACATATGTATCACTCTTTCATACATTAGCTTGCAAAATAAATTATATTACAATATTCCTCTTATTTGTGTAAAACATAGTATATAATGTTTTTATCTAACATTCCATTACAAAAGCCAAAAATAACGATTAAGATATTCTATCTTGTACTCAATCATGCAGAATACATTTAAGGGTTAATATTGAAGACGTGTAATCGCTCCCACACATTTTTGTTTTTTATCAGTAATAGCTAACTTATTAAGCAAGATTGGTTCTGACGCAAGCAATATCAGAAGATTCAATTTTAAATAACAAAAATATTTAATGGATTAAGAAAGACAATTATAGTAAAATCAATACTTTTCCTCTCTTTATTGATTTGTCCTTGACAGGCGGATTGACGATCGCAAGGCTATTTGCGTCTTGTGTAAGTGAAATGTTTATACTGCCATAAATATAATATAATATTATATAATATTTGGAAATACTTGGATTATCTGGAAGTTTTGTCGTAATGGGAACTATTTCGGATTTTTCGGAATATTTCTTGTAACCAATGAAGTAATTAACTTAGTATTTAATGAAAGGAATTAAAAGTCCATCGTATATAACTTCCTGGTTCTCCTCCAGTCGAGCTGTCTCATACGTGCTGCAGCTATACTATACGCTGCAGCGTAGGTCTTCCACGTAAAGCGTCGTACGTCTCAGAAGGTGTTACAAATAAATGGAAGTTTGGCAATAGTTAAAAATAGCAATAATATGTTATTGTTATAAGAATTTATTAGTAAGAGATTATAGCCAAAATCGGACATTTAATAGAGTCGATAAGTATAAGGTGATACAATGTAAAAAGTACTTATTATTTTGATTTACAGAGAAATAATAATTAGCCAACTATAAGATTGAACGACGACCTGGTAAAAGATGCTGGAAGTCGATGGTTGCAGCTGGCTTTCTTAGGGAGGCCTATGTTCAGCAGTAGACTTGTGGCTTTAATGATGACAATATGATAGGAATATAAGTATAGACAGAATTTTTATTTGATTGCCATAAAAACAATAGTAAACTCAACTTACAAAGGCATGATGGACATTGACGGCTCAGTGGCGCAGTGGTTGAGCGATTGGTCGTGTGAAATCTTCTCGTATATATGTGTGAATTAGAGTAGAGATTTCTATTATACTTAAATTGTTTAAGTTTTTAAATAAGGAAAAACAATTAAGGCAAAATAAATATTCGTTATTTTTTCCTTTATGGACCATTTTAGAACGATATCAAGTATTCTATTCAGCTTACCCGAAGCTAACTAATGTTTCTGTCTACGACAGACAAACTACGTTGGGAACATTTACCATAATATTAACATTTGCTTTAAGATATTGGAAATACCGGATAGTTATGTGGCTTGGCTTCTACAAAACTTTTCGGCCACACGACCGGACAAACCATCACATTTTTTTACAATGTACATAAAAATCGCCGTTAGTTCTTATGATAATTATTTATATTTCAGTCAATTACATACGTTTTAAATTTTACTAAACTTTGTTTAGTATGCATGTAATTACCCAAGGTTCTAGATTAAAGATGTATTATAATAGAATATTTTGTATTAGACGCCATCAATTTTAAACCTTCATTAATTTTGATGTTTTTCTTTTTAAATTTGTATGGATCTGTAGCGTAACGACGAGAAGTGAGGGCTTCTTATCCTAATTCATGTTGTTTTCAATGCGTTGTCTTTGAAATGTGCGGCTTCGTATAGTCATAATGTAAGATTACACTTTTTCTGTTGGCCAAATAATGTTTTTATTTTTTAACTGCTTCGTTTACTTCACTTAATTGATTACAATATTTTTCAGTGGTAATAGATCCTTTTGGTTGTAGCGATCCAAAATATAAGAGTACCTTGTGTTCTTCCCAGATACATAACAGCTGTTTCATTTTGTGTGATTCATTTCAATTCACGGAGGGGCAATCGAGTTTACTTCATCTACATCACCTGATGTTAAGTATCGACCGCCGCCCATGAACCATTGCAACATCAGGGGAACCGCAGGCGCGTTGCTGGCCTTTTAAAAAACAGTAAACCCGTTTCTTAACGGTCCCTTAGTCGTATCGGTCCGGAAAAATCACCGGTGGTAAACGATTCCACAAAGAAGTCGTGCGAGGAAAAAAACTCCTAAAATAAATATAAATGGCATAGTGGTGGACTGCCAAGCATCCAGATGCGGTGGATGGTATCGTGAGTTTTTGCGATGTGCGTTGGTAGAATTTGGCGGCTGGAATAAATCTGAACAATTCCTTTGAGCACTCCCGGTAAATGAGATAGGCTGGGATGCAACAACTATTCGCAGTGCAAGTGAATAGTTGTTGCATCCCGATCAGCTAATCAGAAAGAACTCGGTCCTCGACGATTCGAGCTGCTTTTCGCTGGATACAGTCAAGTGGAAGGATCTGGCACTCGGGTGCCCCTGTCCAGAGATTAGAACAGTATTAAAAAAAACATATAACCGGTAAGGTACTTTACAACCTCTTCAATCGGATTTGTGATTTTCAACAAATGCATTATTAATCAGTGCAAACAGAAGTTTTGAAAGGTAATATACAATTATTTCAAGAATAATGGCGTATACGTATCGATAATAAATGAAATAGCTGTACAACTCGCCCCCGAATATGCTCTAAAATGGGTTGAAACGTAAAATTACCATAACGTTAATGCATTATGTAGAGGCGGGTAAGAATACCCACTACCCCATATCTTCCCGTGGGTGTCGTAAGAGGCGACAGAGGGAAACTGAGGCAGAAGATGTGCAGCAGCATCTTTCTGATAACAGCAAAAAGCAATAAAAAATGCGGGTGCCAACCCGCTCGCCAAGCGTGGCAACTATGGCAATATACCCCCCATGAGCAACGACACAAATAAACGCCCCCAGTCCCAGGCAGCCCACTATTCTACGATTGCTACGGTGGCGGCCATGGTAACAGGGCAGGGGTGCTAAAATCTCCGGTGGAGGTTCTGCACACCACGACGACTCGATCTGGCAACATATAACGCACGCATCCTGAGGACTGACAAGAAGATCCTGGAGCTGGAAGAAGAGATAGACAAGTTACGCCGAATATTATAGGATTATCCGAGGTCCGAAGAGAGGGGGAGAACACGGTAATCCTCGAAACCGGCAACTTCTTCTATCACCGGGAGGGCGACTATCTGTCCCAAGGAGGTGTCGGATTTATCGTCCACAAGTCTTCGTTAACAACTATATACAGATTGGGAGTGTGTCGACGAGGGTTGCGTACCTTATACTCAGAATCACCGAACGGTATTCGCTGAAGGTCATACAGGTTTACGCACCAACCTCGGCACATCCCATGAGGAGGTGGAGGAAATGTATGAAGATATCTCTAGAGCCATGCATTCCACAGAAACCCACTATGAGGTGTTAATGGGAGACTTCAACGCAAAACTAGGCAAGAGAGAACGGTGAAAGTAGGAAATCCGGTATAGGGCAATGGAATAGGGGCCAGCAGCTGGCCGACTTTATGGAGAAAGAGGACTCTTTATGATGAACTCTTTCCTCCAAAAGCGACCCCACAGAAAGTGGACCTGGTTGAGCCCCGACGGTATGATAAAAATGAGATTGACTTCATTATGACAACCAGCCGACAACTGTTCAGTGATGTCTCAGTGATTGCGAGGGTGAAAACTGGCAGCGATCACCGAATGGTGAGGCACACTGAACATAAACGTTAAGTTGGAGAGGTCACGTCTAAAGAAGTCAACGCTCCGTCCCCCTCGTGCTCTAATCCAAAGCCCCGGAAACTTTCAGTTTGAGTTACAAAATCGTTTTCCGTGCCTAGAAGATTGCAATGAAGTGGACGATATGAATGACAAGCTTGTGGAAACTATCCATACGGTTGGAGCTAAGTTCTGTAAGACCCGTCGTAGAAGAATATAAAACTCTCCGATCACACTCTTAATCTCATGGCTGTTAGACGGGAGATGAAGCTGCAGTCTTCAGCAGATTTGACAGCACACAGGCAACTGAACAGACAGATTTCCAAATGCATGCGATCGAGCGAAACCAGGGCTCTAAAGTCTTCGCCAGAGATCTGCCTGCCAGAAAGAGCCAACTGTCGAAGCTGAAGACCGAATGTGGCAGCATCGTTTCCGGGACACCTGAGATTTTGAGTGAGATTGTGAGGTTCTATGGGCAGTTGTACACGTCATCTTTGGAGCCACACGCAAGTGTTAGTAACAATCCAAGAGCAAGTCTTATCCGACACTATTCGATGATATCCGGAAGTCAGTCTGAGCGAGATTAGAATGGCTCCAGGCACCTTAAAACTGCAAGTCCCCGGCGAGGATAGAACTACAGCGGGCCTGAAAGCGGGTGGAAAACGGTACTTGAAGTCCTTCAGAAGCTCTTTAATTTCGACCTCCATGGTGGCACTACTCCGGAGACGTGGAGCAGAAGTGCGGTGGTCTTGTTCTTCAAGAAAGGCGACAAAGCTCTTGAAGAACACAGACCGATTTTCCTTCTCAGCCGCGTCTAGGTGCTGTTTTCGAGAGTCATAGCGAATCGTCTCGCACGCAGACTCGACGACTTCCAGCCTCCCGAACAAGCCGGTTTCGGAAAAGGCTTTAGCACCATAGACCACATACATACCCTTCGGCAAATTGTACAGAAGCCTTACCGTTCCCTTCAGCGGTGCAAAGTGGACTGTCGGTATATCGAAGTGTTGAAGTGTTAGTACAGTAGGACTACGATGGCTATCGCAGTACAGAACCAGAGTACGAAACCTATCCAACTGCACAGAGGTGTAAGACAGGGTGACGTTATATTCCCGAAACTCTTCACCGCTGCATTGGAAGACGTTTTCAAGCTACTGGACTGGAAACGATACGGTATTAACGTCAATGGCGAGTACATCACTCACCTTCGATTTGCCGGCGATATAGTCCTTATAGCAGAATCGCTGGAGGACCTAAGCACTATGCTCAATGACCTCAATAGTGTCTCCCAACGGATAAGTCTTAAGACAGTGCGTTTTGCCAGTGATGACCTATGCATCTCAGACGTGGTCCTTCATTGCTGGCCGTATGAGGAAGTTCAAAGCTATGGAGAGGGCTATGCTCGGCATTTCTCTGCGTAATAGACTTAAAACTGAGGATATCCGCAGTAGAACCAGAGTAACCGACATAGCCCAAAGGGTTAGTAAGCTGAAGTGGCAAAGGGCCGGCCATATAGCTCGAAGAACCGACAACCAATGGGGAAGAAAGGTTCTCGAGTGGCAGCCTCATACCGGCAGGCGAAGTGTAGGGTGTCCCCCCACTAAATGGAGTGACGACCTGGACATGCAGGATGTCAATGCATGCAGGTGGCTCGGGACTGTGCTTTGTGGCATTCCGTGGGAGGCCTATGTTCACGTTTAACCGATCATGCGGGGAGATCTGTTTATGACTTTGCCTTGGCATATGGTCTGACACAACTGGTTACTTCGCCTACGCGGATTCCAGATGTGGAGTATCATACACCTTCACTGTTGGACCTTCTGCTGACCTCTCATCCGGACGGATATCAGGTTTCCGTCGATGCCCCTCTCGGCTCTTCGGACCATTGTCTGATCCGTAGTGTGGTGCCACCACGCCCTCGCGGTTGCGTTCTGCAGGTTGCCGCCGTGTTTGGCATTACAGGTCGGTGGATTTGACGGAATGCGGTCTTTCTTTGCATCCTACCCATGGGGGTGGGTTTGCTCGCTGGATGATCCCAGCGCTGTTGCTGACTCTGTTTGAGCAAAGTTGGCATATTCTCTTATACCCATATACTATTAGTTAATTTGTGGCCTACTGTGTTGGAATTCCAGTCGAAGTCAACATTGTGTTGAGAACAATAATTATAACAATTAACTCGTGTCATTATTGTACTTGTGTCTCTGAGAATGCATCCTAGTTCTCATTTGTTTTATAACAATAGCTTTATATCTGTCGTGTGTGTGGCCCCTGTGTATATAATTTATGACACTATAATATATTTGTTGGTTTTCAAAGTTATTTCCGTGCATGAATTCGGATAGTAAAGGATAAAAAAGGATAAAAAAGGAAAATTTTATATAGGGTTTGAGATGGCAGAAGATAGGTAGATGATGAGTAGGTAGACTTCACACGCCTTGCAAGACTTTTGTCTCACAAAAAAGATAAAACCCAACTGCAAAAAATCGACAACTAAAAAGGTATAAACTGATAGGTTACTGATTTTAAGCAATTTGTAGTAAAAACACCTATTTTAAATAACAATATCTTACATTTTTATATTCATTACTATTATGATGCTTAGGTGTTTCTTGTAATGTCATTGCAATACCTTTTTTATTATAACATAAATATATTATTAATTTTATTGTAATGAATGCCGTACCTTACCTTAAATATTTCAAGAATGAATACATTGGATAAAAAAACTATTTCATGTTTTCGTAATTTAAAAATGTAAAACTTTCCAGAATGAATTTTTAAGCTCAAAAAGCGATTGAAAAATTAAATTGTAGTTACCCCACAGAATAAATAATAGTACTGGATACACACCTACTAAAAACATTATTTCTTCACTATTATATTAATTTATACACGTATTGGCACCGAGATTTTATTGGTATTAGACCGAGTGGCAGCGTCGTTTCCAGGACACCTGAGATTTTGAGTGAGATTGAGAGGTTCTATGGGCAGCTGTACACATCATCGTTGGAGCCACACGCAAGTGTGAGTAACGATCCAAAAGCAAGTCTCATCCAACACTATTCCGATGATATTCCGGACTTCAGTCTGAGCGAGATTAGAATGCTCTCCAGTACCTTAAAAACGGCAAGGCCCCAGGCGAGGATGGAATTACAGCGGAGCTTCTGAAAGCGGATGGAAACCCGGTACTTGCAGTCCTTCAGAAGCTCTTTAATTCCGTCCTTACAAACCATAAGTAATATAAAAAATTATCGAACAAAACTTTCTGATTTGCAATTTTACATAAAAAAGTTTTTTTCGTGTTAAAAACATTTCATCTTAGTCCTCAGAGGTAACAACGTCTTAAAACTTTCAACAAAAATTGGATTTTGAGTGTTAATTATTTTCCTTCTAGGTAGTAGGGCTCTATCCTTGGCTAGGAGTCCGTCTGGTCCCACCCCATTTCTGCCGCCAATTAGCAGAGCTTGCGCTGCTGTGTTTCGGTCTAAAGGGTCAGTATATAGACAGCCAATATAATTACAGTCTGTGAAGCATTCCATATTAGTCTTCAGAGTTACAACGCATCTGTAGCCTTCTTTGTTTGAAGTTGACCGCGGGTGATCATAGACTGTAGTGGCCACATACCATTAGGTGGTCTGTAAATTTGTTTGTCACTTCAGTTTACTAATCCTTTGGGCCATGTCGGTTACTCTGGTTCTACTGCGGATATCCTCATTTCTAAGTTTATCACGCAGAGAAACCTTGAGCCTTGAGCTTCCTCATACCGCTAGCAGTGAAGGACCACGTCTCAGTTCCATATGTCATCACTGGCAACACGCACTGGTTGTACAATTTGGTTTTGAGGTTTTGAGGTATGCCTGACGAGAAGATGAGTCGTGATCTCCCGAACGCTGCCCAGCCGAGTTGAATCCGTCGATTGACCTCTCGGTCGAAGTTGGACTTACCTAGTCGGACTATTTGTCCCAGGTAAACATATTCGTCAACAACTTCGAGCTTAGTGCTCCAACAACTACCGGCATAGGTGTGACATGGACATTAAAGATGATTTTGTTTTGTCCATGTTCATCTTGAGACTATCCGTTGGGAGACACTATTGAGGTCATTGAGCATAGTGCTTAGGTCCTCCAGCGATTCTGCCATAAGGACTATATCGTCGGCAAATCGAAGGTGAGTGATGTACTCGCCATTGATGTTAATACCGTATCCTTCCAGTCCAGTAGCTTGAAAACGTCTTCCAATGCAGCGGTGAGAGTTTTCGGGATATTACGTCACTGTCTTACACTCTCTGCAGTTGGATAGGTTTCGTACTGGTTCTGTACTCGGATAGCCATCGTAGTCCTACGGTACAAACACTTCAGCACCTCGATATACCGACAGTCCACTTGGCACCGCTGAAGGGACTGCAGCACCGCCCAAATTTCGACGGAATCAAAGGCTTTCTCATAGTCCACATACGCAAGGCAAAGTGGCAGATTGTACTCGTCGGTCTTCTACAATTTGCCGAAGGGTATGTATGTGGTCTATGGTGCAAGCATTTTCGGAAACCGGCTTGTTTAGGAGGCTGAAGTCGTCGAGTCTGCAGACGATTCGTAATGACTCGAAAACAGCACGTAGACGCGTCTCAGAAGGAAATCGGTCTGTAGTTCTCTTCAAGAGAGCGTCGCCTTTCTTGAAGAACAAGACCACCGCACTCTTCTCCACGCCTCCGGTGTAATGGTGGCCCATGGAGGACGGAATTAAAGAGCTTCTGAAGGACTTCAAGTACCGGTTTTCCACCCGTTTCAGAAGCTCCGCTGTAATTCCATCCTCACCTTTAAGGTGCTGGAGAGCCATTCAATCTCGCTCAGACTGACGTCCGGGATATCATCGGATTAGTGTCGGATAAGACTTGCTCTTGGATCGTTACTCACACTTGCGTGCGTAGCTCCAGCGATGACGTGTACAGCTGCCCATAGAACCTCTCAATCTCACTCAAAATCTCAGGTGTCCGGAAACGATGCTGCCACAATCGGTCTTCAGCTTCGACAGTTGGTTCTGGCAGACAGATCTCTGGCAAGACTTTGGAGCCCTGGTTTCGCTCGATCGCTTCTTCAATACGAGCTGTATAAGTTGCGGTCCCGCCGCATGCATTTGGAGATCTGTCTGTTCAGTTGCCTGTATGCTGTCAAATCTGCAGAAGACTGCAGCTTCATCTCCCGTCTAAAACCATGAGATTAAGAGTGTTATCGGAGAGTTGTGTTCTTCTGCGACGGGTCTTACAGAACTTAGCTCCGACCGCATCGACAGTTTCACAAGCTTGTCATTCATATCGTCCACTTCATTGCAAACTTCTAGGCACTGACAACGATTTTGTAACTCGAGCTGAAAGTTTTCGACTTTGGATTAGAGCAAGAGGGGATGAGCGTTGACTTCATTAGACGTGACCTCTCCAACTTAACGTTTAGGTTCAGTGTGCTCACCATTCGGTGATCGCTGCCAGTTTTCACCTCGCGATCACTGAGACATCACTGAACAGTTGTCGTCTGGTCGTCATAATGAAGTCTATCTCATTTTTGTCGAACCGTCGGGGCTCGACCAGGTCCACTTTCTGAGGGCCGCTTCTGGAAGAAAGAGTTCATCATAAAGAGTCCTCTTTCTCCATAAAGTCGGCCAGCTGCTGGCCTGGGTTCCGTTGCCTATTCCGAATTTCCTACTTTCAGCTCACCGCTTTTTCTTGTTAGTTTTGCGTTGAAGTCTCCCATTAACACCGTATAGTGGGTTTTGGAGGAATGCATGGCTCTAGAGATATGCTCATACATTTCTTCCACCTCCTCATCAGGGTGTGCCGAGGTTGGTGCGTAAACCTGTATGACCTTCAGCGAATACCGTTTGGTGATTCTGAGTATAAGGTACGCAACCCTCGTCGACACACCGATCTTTACAACGTTGTTAACGAGAGACTTGTGGACGATAAATCCGACACCTCCTTGGGACAGATGGTCGCCTCCCGGTGATAGAATAAGTTGCCGGATTCGAGGATTACCGTGTCTCTCTTCGGACCTCGGATAGTCCTATTATATTCAGCATAACTTATCTATCTTCTTCCAGCTCCAGGATCTTCTCGTCAGTCCTCAGGGTGCGTGCGTTATATGTTGCCAGGTCGAGTCGTCGTGGTGGCAACCGAACCTCCACCGGAGATTCTTAGCACCCCTGCCCCGCCGTTACCATGGTCGCCACCGTAGCCAGGAATAGCGGGGCCGCCGGGGACTGGGGCCGTTTATTTGTGTCGTCGCTCATGGGGGTATTACATGCTTGGCGATGGGTTACAAACCACAGTTTTTATTGTTTTTTTTTTATCAGAAAGATGCTTGCCCATCTTCTGTATTTTTAGATATGTAGAGCTTAAATTTAAGTATATTAATTAAATCAAAAGAATATTTTCTTTCGACTAAAATTGCTTTGTAATAGCGGCGACGTCTACTTCATTCTATAGGTAAAGTCATTTTATGGAACAAAAATTGATTGACTCTCAAAGTGGTCCATAAATCAGTACGATATGAAATCGTTGATTGTTAAGTATGTTTTGGAATTGATAATTTTATGCAATTTAATTAATTTTATTTATTTCATTTTTTATTTTTTTTATTTAAACTTTTAAAAGTTATTTTAACCATCTCTAAAACACCGCACACAGAGGAGAAGAAAAATAACCCTGTATATCTTCAATGTTGCAACCTAACCTTTTTATTTTACATGGGGAAACGCCTCGCGGGGTCAAGGACGGTTATGTCGGACTTGCACGACTAAACCCCATGGTGTTCCTCCTTCGCCGCATGTTGTCAGGGCCACGGAACACTTTCGCACACATCCGCGGCCACACCATCGCCGACCACCACACGACAGCGCCTCGGAGAAGGACTCTCTTCCTCCACGGCCTCTAACACAATCTGCGCAACGATCCCTGAGTCTGATACGTGGAGGCCATGGGGCCAGGAAAAACGAGCGCTTGTAAGCACCCGCTTTCCCAACTCCAGCGACGGATCTGGTCTCTGTTTCCGCCGCCAACCAAGTTTCGGCCGCGGAGAGTAGGGAGAGCGGTGCCTCGGTGCAATACCGTTACTCCTCCCCCCCCCCATCAAACCCCCGTCAGAGTCGTGGAGGATAGGGCGAGCGCATCGCCATACCAACACTCCACTTCCCCCGCGACTCCACCTCAGCTGCAGCGGTAGGGGGAGAGGACACCATCTCGCCTTGGCGAGCCCACCAACATACATCCAAAGTGGGCCCGCCAAGCTCACTCGGAGTGGCTAACTCGGACCGGCCCTACACCAAGGCCCAGCCAAGTGGGTTCCTCTTTATTCACCGCAGGTAACCAAGCCATGGCTACTACGCCCCCTCCCCTCCCGCCAAGACGACAAGGCGGGAACGCGTTCGGGGGAGCTACAACCTAACCTAATATAAATTAACTATATTCAGTTGGCATTTTAAAAAAGGCGAATTAGTCTTATGAAGCTTTCTCATTTTCCCGTTGCTTAGTTATAAAATCAGAGGTTAGTTTCCGTGGCCTAAAATAAATTCTGTGGCTTGACTTATTTTCTCTTAAATATTTCGCAGCACATTTATAATTGTATCATAAATTCAGATAAATTAAGTGAGATTTTCAGTGCGGATTAAGGAAATTATAATTTGTTTGTTTTGTAACGATAGCTCTATAAATCTAAGAAACGCAATTTGGCACTATATTTAACATGACATTCTTATTTATGCCCGCATTACTTGTAATGGCGGTGAAATGAAAAATGTTAAAAATAGATTCTGCACTAAAATTTAAAGGACTTAGTGTAAAATTGCAAACCAAAAAAGTTTTGTTCAAAACTTTTATTTTTATCTCTTAAAGTTTAAGGGATAATAATCAATAAAATTTAAAAATCCTCCTATCTACTATATCTATTCGTGAAGTTTCATCAGAACTGATTCAGCTATTCCGAAGATTACCCGGGACAGACAGATAAAAATTTTAAACATTGTTTTTAATGTCTTTATATCATGCAAATAACCCGCTCCGCTCAATAGAAGGCAGTTATTACAATATTACAGACATACACTTCAATTTTATTAGTATGTATAGATGAATAAAATAAGATAATGTTGCGAAAAACTTTTTTAAATTACATAAGACATAGAAATAATAATATGATTAGCCTATTAAATTAATTTTTGCTGATAAATTAACTACACATCAAACAGTCAGACATTTTTGGTTTGGGATAAAACGTTTCAGAAATGTGATGTGCCTTGTGAAATATTGCAAATGAAATTGAAGTTGAATTTTTCCCGTTACGAAGTAGGTTTGTTATTTTTGTACAATTATATGTTATTATTATTATAGAATTTTTATACATTATTATGATAACATTAATATCGTGAATTTTACGTGATAGTAAAGATACAAAGAAATCAGATAAAACTAATTTTAGAACGTCGCAACCTCAATTTTTCCCTTTTATAAAATTAGAGTGACCATAGTGTTACGCCACAGCCAATCACAGCGCACCATTTAAGCCAACCAATCCTAGCCAAGCCAAGCCAAAGCCACACCACTCTAACCACCAGATGCCTCTAGTGGGGTGTGCTATATAGTGCCTTACGAGCTCATTTTGTATTCGGTTCTTACACTACCGCTCGAAATAAGACGAAACTCTGTTCTGTTACTATCGACGAACTTTTGTACAGGAATGGCGGTACATAAAATTAAATGCCTGTTTTTAAACAACTGTATATTTTATGTGGCGTTAGTATTTACAACACATGTATCCACTTATTGTCACACACCAAAATACATAGAGTACACAATCGTAGTAAATACTTCACTTAATCTAGTATCATTTACATAGATTCCACAATACACGTCTATGCGTTACATCCGTTGATCTACGAATGACCGTTTCCCTGTCCAGCCTTACAGCATTTATAGCAAGAATAAAATAGGGTTTGGATTTGACTTCCGCAAAAGTCGAATCCATAGTCAATAACAAAGCAGAGTATTTGCCAACCGGATGTTATCGGAAAATGTACAAAATGTCAACAATAGCGAGAATAAAATAGGGTTTGGATTTGACTTCCGCCAAAGTCAAATCCATAGTAAATAGCAAAGCAAAGTATTTGCCAACGGATGTTATCGGGAAATATACAAAATGTTAACAACTCGGCCATCCGTCTATCAACGAGTCCCTCGTTGCGATTTTATGTCTACATTAAGAATTAAGTAGTTCAGTTAGTTCATAATCATATATAATCATAAATTTAGATATAACAAAAAATTATATAAATTTGAAATACCACAGTTAATTTACTTATTACTGTTATAAGTTAATCTAATTATTATTATTATTATTATCATATCACACTGATTTAAGAGATATACGGTAGTGAAGCCAAGGAATCATGAAATCACATTAATATTCAACCATATTTGGATCCTAATAATTAGTTTAATTAATACGTTATTTACATTTTGTATTAAATTTTAAAATATAATTTATTTTAACATAAAACCAGAAGTAATAGTTCCCAAGGCTCTTAAAAGCTAAATACATTTCTTATAGTTAAGGTTAGGTTCATTATAATTTACATCAATTATGTAATTAACTTTTTTTTTACATTTCATCTTTCAACTTATACGTATAAATTATCTTATGTACGTTTAATAACAAGTGGGAGTGCATACCGACACATTACCTTGGTCAGGGAATAACGATCCCTCACGCTTGAGCAGACAATCCATGACATCGATTGCAGACACAAGAGTGGGTATTGCTACTCCAGCCGAAGACCTTGGCTAGGGATTACGACCCTCACTCAAAACCTAAAGCTTATATTCAATGTTCTTACAGATTCAAACGAGTGGGAGTGCATACCGACACATTACCTTAGTCAGGGTATAACGACCCCTCACGCTTGAGCAGACAACCCATAACATCGGTTGCGGACACAAGAGTGGGCATTGCAACTCCAGCCGAAGACCTTGGCTAAGGATTTCGAACCTCACTCAGAACCTAAAACTTATCTCATACAACAATCAGTCTTTTCTTTTTACTCATTATCACTATCGTTATTGTCATCACTTGAATTCTCATCACAATCAGTAGACGCATTATGATTAAACATGATCCAAGGAAAAATTTTATCAATGGCAACAACAGCCTCGTAACGCCTTCCCTTTCTTGAAAGAGGAGTGTCCTCGATTACAAAACGATCATTTGGTAGAACTTTTTTTATTCTATAAGGCCCTTGACATTTCGGCTCAAGTTTTTTTGACTGCCCTTCTATACCATTAACTGCTTTAATTACCCTTACTAAATCTCCCTTATTAAATCTAACCCCGGTATTTCTATGTTTATCATATCTTTCTTTATCTTTGTTTTGTTTATTTTTAATAAGTTCATTAGCTTCGGCTCTAATTTCATTTAAATTATTTGCTGTGGTATCGGGTGCTACTTCTAAAATAACTTCATTTAATATGCCTTGACTTGGATTAGTTACCTTATACCCAAATAGAAGTTCGGTTGGAGTCTTTTTTGTAGTTGCGTGTATGGTTGTGTTGAGCCCAAGCTGAATGTCGGGTAGATGTTCGTCCCAAATACCGTTTGGTTTATCGTGATTCATTGTTGCGAGAGCTGCTAGAATAGAACGGTTATAGCGCTCAACTTGGCCATTGGCACGTGGAGTTGCCACAGCATTATACACGTGTTTTATTCCACAAGATTTGATATACGATTTAAATTTAATGCTAGTAAAACTAGTCCCTTGATCTGTAATAAGCCTAAACGGTGTTCCAAAATAGCTGATATGCTCGCGAAATACTCTAATCGAAGTGGTAGATTTAGTGTTTCGGACTGGTATGAGGTTTATATATTTTGTAAATGCATCTATGATTACAAGAATGTATGTATTTCCGCGTTTTGTTCTTATAAAAGGGCCCAAATGGTCCGCATGGATCGTATGGAACGGTTTATCACTCTTTGGAATTGGATGGAGTTCTCCTGCTTTCGCTCCACCAGGTACTTTATAATGAGCACATTTCATACAAGCTGCAACATACTTTTTTATAAACCGACGCATTTTAGGAAACCAATATGATTCTTTGATACGAGAAAGTGTTTTGTCGTACCCAAAGTGACCAATGTCGTCATGGTTGCTTTTAAGGATTTGCCACCTAGCCCCTTTGGGTACCACCCATTTCAAAGTATTGTCAGTCATAACTTTGTATACTCGCCCGTTTTTCAACTTAAAATTCTTAAAAATATCCGTTACTTCTTTTGTCACTGGACTTTGAAGGACACTCGCAATACGCTTAATTTCATCGTCATTTTGCTGAACTGTAATTAACCAATCTTCTGTACCAACATTAAGAACGTCTAGGGCCCGCTCATTATTTCCAGTACTTTCTACTGCTCCCCTACTTAACGCGTCCACGTGTGCCATCCTTACCCCAGGCCGATACTCTATTTCACAATCGAACTCCATAAATTGGATCCACCATCTGGCGATCCGTGGTACTAGGTCTCTTTTTGTCAAAGTGCTCCGTAAAGCATTGCAGTCCGTTACGATTTTAAATTTTCGCCCTAATAAATAAACCCTAAATTTATTCAATGATGCTATTACTGCCAAGGTTTCTAGCTCATAAGAATGAAATTTTTGTTCGTCTACCGAAGTTTGTCGGCTATAATAAGCTATTGGCTTAAACAATTCCGAGTCATCTCTCTGCAATAGGATCCCAGCGACTCCAAATTTACATGCGTCTGTATGAAGTTGAGTTTCCAGATCCGGATTATAAAGAGATAAAATAGGCCTTTCCGTGAGTTTTGTTTTGAGTATCTCAAAAGCTTGAATTTCGCTGTCACTCCATTTCCAATGTGCATCCTTTTTCAGTAATCCCGTCAAAGGTCTTGCTATTAGGGCAAAATCCCTAATGAATCGGCGAAAGAAACTTGCCAATCCCAAAAACCGCCTAACATCATGCACGTTGTGTGGAACAGGAAATTCAGAAATTGCGCGTATTTTGGCGATACCCGGTTTTACGCCCTCCGAACTGACTTCGTATCCTAAGTATTCGATTTTATCAAAAAAAAAAATTACATTTACTGAGCTTCAATGTAAGACCACTCTGATTAATTGCCTCTAAAACTTGTTCTAATACAGAAATACCTTCGTCGAAGGAACTCGATGGTATTAAAATATCGTCCATATAGACCAACACGCGGGAATTTAGTGACGCCTTTTGAAGGATTTTATTCATGGTTCGTTGGAAAACAGACGGGGCATTTACAAGGACAAAAGGCATTCTGTTGAATTCATATTGACCATCTGGAGTAACGTAGGCAGTTTTATCTTTGGACTGTTCAGATACCGGTATCTGGTAATATCCAGAAGCTAAATCAAGAGTCGTATAGATGGAACTTCCGGCCAATAAATCAAGCTGGTCTTCGATTCTAGGCAAAGGGTAATGTTCCCGTTTAGTTTTCCTATTTAACGCACGATAGTCTACGCAAAACCGTTTTTCGCCAGTCTTTTTGTTTACAAGCACAATAGGACTAGCAAAAGGTGAATTTGACTCCCTGATTATACCGCTCTCCAACATCTCTGTAACCATTTTGCGTACAACCTGTCTTTCTGGGTGTGGTAGTCTATATGGTCGATACACAACAGGAGTAGTATCTTCTAGTTGGATCACCATTTCGGTCTCATTAGTGAATCCTAAATCCTTTAAACCAAAAGAAAAACATTCATGATATTTTCTTAAAAGTGTTTTTAATTCTTTTTCCTGTTCAGAGGTTAGTTGTGTGCCACATTGTAATGAATCGTCTAACACAAGCGCATTACTCACTCCTACTCGATTACACAAAAGTGATTCTCCAATTGCCATGCTCCGGGTTAATAATTGTCCGACTTTAAAATTAACCTCCTTATCTCCAATATTTTGTACAAGCACCCCCCCAGAACCTCCGCACAAATTGTATTCTCTGGGGAATAAATAATATGTTTCACCATTGTTTAATCGCCTAATACTCCCATTGACATAAACTTTGCCATTATAATTATTGTCTTTGCCTTCTACACGAACTAACTTTGTTTCAGCAGTCTGTATTACTAAAGAAGTTGAACACAATAAAGGTACTTTTACAAATTCGTATTGACTAATCTTCTAAATATAATGTCTGTATCTGTTTTATTATTTGTAAATTAGGACTCTCTGTAAAACTATGCCGAGGAGATGTAAAAAAATGTATCTAAAATAATACCAAATTGTACAAATAATATTTTGGACACAAAAAGTTATAAAAAACCGGCCTGCTTGTCTATTTATTATAAAAAACCGTGTGTACAGCAAGTAGCAAAAATATTAAAAAATATTAACGTCAATAAAGCACCCGGTTTTGATGGCATTCGAGCGATTGACATAAAAGCCATAGGTGAAAAGATGTCTTTTGCTTTGACAAAACTTATAGACACGAGCATTAGAAAAGGTATTTATCCAGATGGATTAAAAACAAGTATTATTAGGCCAATTTATAAGCAACACTCCCAAAAAGAATATGCCAATTACAGACCGATATCAATTCTTCCGATTATCGATAAAATAGTAGAAAAGTATATATGTGAACAAATACAAACATTTTACACTGCAAACTCTATTCTATCTGACAATCAATTCGGATTTCAATCTGGTAAAAGCACTACACAGCTACTGTCTAAATTTACAAATGATATTAATACTTACCTTGATGAAAAAGACACGTATTAGTCGCCTTTATTGACTACAGCAAGGCTTTCGATACTTTACGACATGAAACTCTAATTGAAAAGCTTCGAGATACAGGTATCAGAGGACTTTTATTAGACTGGAGTAAAAATTACCTCTGTAACCGACAATATGTTGTTAGGTGGATAATACATTTAGTGATAAAATAAACATTACAGAAGGAACAGCACAGGATCAGTATTGGGTCCTTTGCATTACCTTGCTTATGTAAATGACCTTAACCACCTTATAACAAAGTGTAAGTTTTATCAATTTGCGGACGATACATGTCTCGTATCAGCAGATCGTGACATCGCCGCCGCTCAAAAACTCTTCAAGACGATATAACGCTTTTAAATCAATGGTCTCATGACATGGGACTAGTTCTTAACGCAGAAAAAACTAAAGTCATGCATATTAGGTCGAGTCATAACACAGTATATAGTCCAATATCAATAATTGTGCATACACACGAATGTATGCATGGCCTTATTCAAAATGCATATGTACACCTATAGAACAAGTTACAAATCAAAAATACCTAGGATTAATCATAGACAACAGATTTAACTGGGGTCCTCATATTGATACGATTTGTAATAAGCTAAGGTCATTGCTTGCAACATTCTACATTATCAAGAATAAAGTACCATATTCAGTACTACTATCAATGTACCATGCGCTAGTAGATTCGATAATATCATATGGAATAACAAGTTATGGTCGTACATTCAAAACATACATAAGAAGGATCTTTAATTTACAACTAAAATTCTTAAAGCTCCTTGTAGATGACAAGGTAAAACAAAATATAAAGAAAATAACTATATTGGTCTTTTTAAATACTGTAACGTCATACCTATAAATAAAAAACTTGAATATCATATCATGATTGAAGATTTTAATACGATTCCTTCATTAAAAATGGTAAAATATTGTGATAAAACACGACAAAGTAATAAAAAATCTGTAGCAAAATAAAATCAAATAACTTTTATGGAGACAGGAGAACTGTTAATATATTAGCTTCTATTCTAAACGATCTTCCAGAAAACCTTAAGAACGAATTGACAGAAAAAAACTTAAAATATAAATTTAAACATTATATACTAGGAAACCTGAATTAAGTCTTCCTTAATAAATCCTCAAATGATATTTAATATATATGTATAAAATTAGTTTATTAAATAATTATTTTAAAAAAATTGCTATAGAAATCATTCTGTATATGGATATGAAACGCGCACACACACTACATACCTAATTATCTTAGGAATAGCATACCGTACACGCTCATTGCGGTAAACTAGCGAAACCTGTTTGTCGTCATGTCGCTAATACAATGAATAGGTTGTTAGTTGTTATCATGCTTAATTTTACCAATTTTACGATGGTAGTTATTAAAAATAATATATTATTTATGCGTATAGACGTCTGCAAGCACCAATACAAACCGTTTTGCGGTTTAATGGTGCTGAATAGTAACTATGCACTATTGTAATATGTTTTATGTATCATTAAATTAAAAAATTAAAAAAAACAGGACAATTAATTAAGGCATCATCTATAATGAGGGCTTCCACATTATTTTCCTCGACACCCTGAACCTCTATAGTCACCAGGGCTTTACCTAATGGTCTATAAGGTACATTTCCTAATCCCCTGAGCACTGGGCCTTCAACTTGCCGCCAATTTAGTCCAAGATTTTGGGCTGTACTAAGGTGGATCAAGGTACCCTCGCTGCCGAGATCGACATGACAATTCATAAGGTGGCCATTAATTTTCAATGGAATCTTATATTTACTACTCGTACTTGCCGTGCTATCTACTATAAGAACCGATTTTAGATTTCCTTCCTTGGCACTTCGGTTTTCCCTAGGGCACTCAGAGGTTATATGTCCCAACAAATCACAATTATTACATCTTATCTTAGGTTTATTACAATGAAAGAATGGATGCCCTATCTCTTTACAATTAAAGCATGACATTTGACTGTAATTATGCCTTTGCGATGCGAATCGTCTCGCACGCAGACTCGACGACTTCCAGCCTCCCGAACAAGCGGTTTCCGAAAAGGCTTTAGCACCATAGACCACATACATACCCTTCGGCAAATTGTACAGAAGTCCGAGGAGTACAATTTGCCACTATGTCTGGCGTATGTGGACTATGAGAAAGCCTTTGATTCCGTCGAAATTTGGCGGTGCTGCAGTCCCTTCAGCGGTGCCAAGTTGACTGTCGGTATATCGAAGTGTTGAAGTGCTTGTACAGTAGGGCTACGATGGCTATCCGAGTACAGAACCAGAGTACAAAACCTATCCAACTGCAGAAAGTGTAAGACAGGGTGACGTTATATCCCCGAAACTCTTCACCGCTGCATTGGAAGACGTTTTCAAGCTACTGGACTGGAAATGATACGGCATTAACATCAACAGCGAGTACATAACTCACCTTCGATTTGCCGACGATATAGTCCTTATGGCAGAATCGCTGGAGGACCTAAGCACTATGCTCATGACCTCAATAGTGCCTCCCAACGGATAGGTCTTAAGATGAACATGGACAAAACAAAGATCATGTTTAATGTCCATGTCACACCCATGCCGGTAGTTGTTGGGAGCACTAAGCTCGAAGTTGTTGACGAATATGTTTACCTGGGACAAATAGTCCGACTAGGTAAGTCCAACTTCGACCGAGAGGTCAATCGACGGATTCAACTCGGCTGGGCAGCGTTCGGGAAATTACGGCACATCTTCTCGTCAGGTATACCTCAAAACTTGAAAACGAGGCTGTACAACCAGTGCGTGTTGCCAGTGATGACCTACGGAACTGAGACGTGGTCCTTCACTGCTGGCCGGATGAGGAAGCTCAAGGTCGCTCAGCGAGCTATGGAGAGGCTATGCTTGGAGTCTCACTGCGTGATAAACTTAGAAATGAGGATATCCGCAGTAGAACCAGAGTGACCGACATAGCCCAACAGATTAGTAAGCTGAAGTGGCAATGGGCCGGCCATAGCTAGAAGAACCGACAACCGATGGGGAAAAAGGTTCTCGAGTGGCGGCCTGTACCGGCGGACGAAGTGTAGGGCGTCCCCACTAGATGGAGTGACGACCTGGTAAGACATGCAGGAAGTCGATGGATGCGGGTGGCTCAGGACCGTGCTTTGTGGCATTCCTTGGGGAGGCCTATGTTCAGCAGTGGACTGTGAAGGGCTGTAATGATGATGATGATGATGATGATGCGTTAGGTTTCGAAATAGGTTGTGTATTGTTAATTATCGTAGTATTTGATCGACGTTCTCTATCCTTTAATAAAAATTTATCATTGGAGTTTTTATTTTGATCAACTTTAATAGATTTGAAAAATTTTAACACTTGTTCAGGTTCGCCAAATTCTGCACCTTGTGCCCCTAATCTAATACCCCTGTCGTCAATGCCAGCAATTAAACAGTCGACGGCCTTTTTCCCAAATATCTCACAACGATTGAGTAAGTTCATTTTTGAATAATAATAAAGTTCTAGCGAACCACCAAAACGAACTCTTATTGAGCATTTCTGTTAATAACTCTGCGTAGTTATCACGTGAAGGAAAAGACTCCTTTAGTTTTATCTTCCATTCAGACCAGGAAAAAAGTAAAGTAGGCAAGCCCCGATACCTACGTTTTTGCTACACCACTTAATTTAGGTAGGAGTAATGTATAATTTGTCTTTCATCCCAATTATAAATTTGCGCACACTCTTCAATCTTATGGATCCATGAGTCTATTGATTGTTCTTTACAAAGCGGGTCGAATTCAGGATAACGTTATTAAAGACAGGAAATTTATCACGGTCACCTACGTTCTTGAAATCTTTCATAACATCTATAAATTTTTCAAATAATTTTGTTT
>JAGSMP010003436.1:0-11117 GCA_029286625.1 Parnassius orleans | reverse complement strand
TGATGATGATGATGCGTTAGGTTTCGAAATAGGTTGTGTATTGTTAATTATCGTAGTATTTGATCGACGTTCTCTATCCTTTAATAAAAATTTATCATTGGAGTTTTTGTTTTGATCAGCTTTAATAGACTTGAAAAATTTTAATACTTGTTCAGGTTCGCCAAATTCTGCACCTTGAGCCCCTAATCTAATACCCCTATCGTCAATGTCAGCAATTAAACAGTCGACGGTCCTTTTCCCAAATATCTCACAACGATTGAGTAGGTTCATTTTTGAATAATAATAAAGTTCTAGCGAATCACCAAAACGAACTCTCTTATTGAACATCTCTGTTAATAATTCTGCGTAGTTATCACGTGAAGGAAAAGACTCCTTTAGTTTTATCTTCCATTCAGACCAGGAAAAAAGTAAAGTAGGCAAGCCCCGATACCTACGTTTTTGCTACACCACTTAATTTAGGCAAGGAGTAATGTATAATTTGTCTTTCATCCCAATTATAAATTTGCGCACACTCTTCAATCTTATGGATCCATGAGTCTATTGATTCTTCTTTACAAAGCGGGTCGAATTCAGGATAACGTTATTAAAGACAGGAAATTTATCACGGTCACCTACGTTCTTGAAATCTTTCATAACATCTATAAATTTTTCAAATAATTTTGTTTCATTGTACCTTGGTAACGCAGTGAAATAGAGTGAATGAGGCTCTACACGCTATTGTGAAGAGTCAGAATGTGTCAAAAAAGGCACGTTTGGCAATTCACAATGCTGTGTTAGTCCCTACTTTAATGTATGGTAGTGAAATAATGATTTCTTATATTTACGCGAACACTACACATTTAAATAAAACTAGTTTTACGGATTTTATCGCGTATATTAACTTATTTTATATTCCCGACGTTTCGAGTACTTTACAGCACCCATGGCCACGGGGGGGACTGAGGTATTTGACGTCCCAATGTCATAGTTAACCACGGTTACCTCCAGATTAAAAAATTGGTATTTTGTTCCGATCTACGCAGTATGAACTTACAGTATCTTGAAGTCTTGCAGTTGTATGCTTGGGTTGATTTAATTTTATTAATTATAGGATCCCAAGCAGATGGTAGCACCCAACCATCTTCTATTGAAATTAGGATGTTTTTGATTTCAATAGCCTCAGAATCATCCTTGGAAGGAATCGGTGTTTTTAGCGAGGATTTGTGGTCTATCAAATCTGATGTAGTGACGGGGGCGATCCTGTACGTGTTCACAAACTGCAGACTTCCCGTAGCGTCGATTCTTCACATCAGCTATGTGTTCTTTAACGCGGATTTTATTGATCTTTAGTTTGTCCTATATAAGAGAGACCATTCCAATCAAGCTTGTACACTCCTGCATCTTGCAGAGGGACATTACACTTAACTGATGGTAAAAACTGACTAATCTTCTTCGGCGGCTTGAAGTATGTTTTAATAGAAGCACGCTTCAGGATGTAGCCAATCTTGTCAGTGACACCTCTGACATATGGCAGTACAGCAGGCACTCGCTCGACTGAGGCCGGCTTCACTGTTCACTGTGACGTAGGCGCGGACCCGGAAGCTTATTGTCGTGCAAACTTGCCGACGTTGGAGCTCGGCGGCCAGGTGTTTACTGTCACAGATCCCTCGTGCTCTCTGAAACAAAGATTTACCCACGGTAGCTAACTGTGAAGGATGGTGATGAGAGTCACCGTTTAAATATCTATCTGTATGGGTCTTTTTTCTATACACAGTGTGGCTCAAGGTGTTATCAGGATCTGAATTACTAACACATCTAGAAAAGCTAAAGATACTGCCTCTAACTCCATTGTGAATTGAATTTAGAATTTATGGAGTTAAGATGGTCTAAAAATGCAGTTACTTTATCTAAAGGTAGAATTGTGAAAGTAGTACGTACGTAAGTAAGTACCGCTTTTAGAATCTTGGATTTACGGGAGAAGTAAGTAGGGCTTTCTCCTCAAAGTCTTCCATGAATATATCGGCGACAATGGGAGATACAGGTGAGCCCATTGCCACTCCATCTACTTGCTTGTAGAACTCCTCCTTCCACATTAGGTAGCCAGATGTGCGGCATTGTCTAATGCTGCATATTCTATGGGCATGTTGTTTTCCAGCCTTCTATAGAACAATCGAGATGCAGTCTTCAACAGGTAAGCATGTGAACAGAGACTGCACATCAAAACCGACCATAGTTTCATTGTCTGCCGATGTGGGTCTTTCTTTAACTGCTGACAAAATGTGGTAGGAACTTTGTGTGTGCTCTTGTATGTCCCTGAGCGGTGTAAGTATTTTCGCTAAGTGTTGAGCCAATCTGTAAGTTGGTGAATCGATTTGGCTAACTATGGGACGTGGAGCATTGGGCTTGTATTTTTGTAACCCATACAACTTCGGTGGTTTGGCACGTAGGTATTATCGATTTTACGTCCAGATTTAATTTTTCGGAGTGTTTCTTTATGAGATCACTAGTTGTTTTAAGTGTGTTATTTGTTGGGTCGTTTTTAACTTTTTTATAAGTGCTTGAATCCGACAGAAGTTCTTGTATTTTAAAATTATAATCTGACGTATCCATGACTACCGTGGCATTTCCCTTATCAAATTCATTGGGACATTACATTGGGACATTGGGACGTCAAATACCTCAGTCCCCCCCGTGACCATGGGTGCTGTAAAGTACTCGAAACGTCGGGAATATAAAATAAGTTAATATACGCGATAAAATCCGTAAAACTAGTTTTATTTATATGGTAGTGAAAGTTGGGTCTGGCAGAAGAAGCATGAGAGTAGAATAAATGCTGTAGAAATGCGGTCATTAAGGAGTATGCTAGGGCTGAATCTGAATGATAGTGTGATAAGAGAAAAGTGTGGTTTGCAAGATGACGTTGTGACCAGGATTAAGAAAGGAATGCTTCGGTGGTTTGGTCATGAAGAAAGAATAAACGAAGAAAGAGTGACAAAGCAAATTTATGCTGCAGAAGTGAACGGCAGAGTCGGAAAGGGACGCCCTAGACGAAGATTTATCGACCAAATTGGCGATATATTGAAAATGGGCCAGATTAGGAGTACCCTTAACCGACGAGCGTGTATGCGTAGATATATGGATGTAAAGGAGGCGAGAGAGGTGTGCCAGGATCGTGCCAAGTGGAAGTCCGTAGTCTCTGCCTACCCCTCTGGGTGACAGGCGTGAGTGTTTATGTTTATGTATGTTATATGATGATTTATACCTCTAGTATATAATATTGTAACTACTTGCTACTTTTATGGACATTAAAAGTATTAAAACTTAAAACAAAAAATTTGCTATATAGAATTAATAGAATGGGATGACCTTGTTTAATGTACAGTTACACGCTAGCTAAATATTTCAGAATAGAATATATGGTTGGAGTCAGCAGAATTGTTATTCATTAGAAGCTGCTGTAACACATACATATGTCTGGAATCTGTTTAATTAATATTAATACAATTGCAATAGAAACTTGCATCTAATATAGTGGAAAAGGAATGTTGAGAAGAAAAAGAATCTTGATTAACGCATTTTGTTGTGCCACCAATAAATAGCGGTAAAATCATCGAGTTTTTTTTTTTTTTTTTATAGGATAGGGTGACAAACGAGCACACAGTCCACCTGATGGTAAGTGGTTGTGACCCATAGACATCTACATCCATCTTCAATAAAGAATCAAAATGCAGATGCGTTGTCACCCGTGAGGACTAAGATGGAATGCCTCATTTCCAGTAAAAAGGGTCTCCGGTTCTCTACACTCACCATACGAAACACAGCAGTGTTAAGCTGCTATTTTACGTTGGTATTCTGTGAGAGCGTGGTCCTTCCCCGGTCGAGCCGACCCATTCGTACTACAACTATACTACTAATATAGCTGCAGCATGGCTCTACCACGTATGAGTTATGCCAAACGTAAAATATGACACAGGTGACCTGAAGCCTAATATCAAGGGTGAAATATTACGTTTGTTACTGTAAATCCGCCCCTAAAGCATAGCCTATATGGCCTATGGCATAAAGATAAATCCTCCTTATTAAGGTTAAAGCCGCGTAATTGCGGCGGAAGAGTTTTCATAACCCCGTATCATTTCGTGGGTGTCATAAGAAACGATAGAGGGAAATGAAATAGGATATTCATCTACCTGATAACAATTCAATTACTATAAAAACTGCTATTGCAAACCCGCCTGCCAAGCGTGGCAACTATATATTTAACTATATATTTGCTATAGTTGCCACGCAATGAGGCCTTCAATGGAGGAGACCAATATTCTGGACTATCAGGGTTGATTCAAAATGTCAGTGGACAATTGACAGTCTGTAATGATTATGATGATGATGATGAAGATAAAAGCCTACGTCCAGCAATACTTTACTAGATTAACAGATAGAAAACAATGCCAGAAATGATGTAGGTTATATTTTATCCGAAAACCTGGTAGTGTTTTTGAAAAATTGATAAAATAAAGCCGGGTTCGGTCACTCGTTTATAAATAAAGCATGAAATCCTTACTTCAAGATGATTATAAAAAAGGGGTGCTTGCTGGCCGTGATGTTTGTTAATGATGCTTGTATATATATAAAATAGTATATATTATACATAACATTACAATTACAATTAACACGATTAAGGATTAAGGAATTCCCAAAGTAATCAAAATATCAAGAGCAAAAAGATCTCCAGAACAGCTCTAAAATCCCACTCTTAATGTGATTCAACGACAATGGGCCCTTGCTTTGTCTGCAATGACTTCGAAGCCATTATTCATTTCACTCTATCAAGTTTCCCACAAAAGGCGTTTAACGAAGAGAAAAGATCGTCCCATTTACGAATTAATTATATTACCAATAAACTTCAAGGCGCCCTCAAGTAACCTAAGAATATCTTATTATACTTCAACGTTCAAAATTTAGAACAAAAATCTGTTGTAGATAAATTTAGGCAAACATTTCTCTGTACCTCGCTTGTCTTGTATCGTCTATACCAAATAAGTTCAAAAATTAACAGTAAATATGGTTATATTTTCCGATTATTTAATGAATTTTAAAAACAAAATACTAAAAAGCGTTGGGTAAAACTCATTGTTGTTTTTTTTCTTGTTGACACTTTATTTTTTTACAATTTAATAATATTACCTGTGTTCTGAGGTTGTAGTTGCCTGTTATATTATGAGAAATACCTCTTCCGGTTAAGGTAAAGATTAAGGATACCGATTTTTTTTCGCCTTCCTAGTTGCAAGCAGAAGCCGTTGAAGTCAGCAAGCAAACAAGCAAATCGAAGAGCCAAACGAACTAACAGTCTACCTAATGGTAAGTGGCTACAGCATGCCTCTCTTCATGTAATAATACTGGTAATATACTGGTTCAATATACATGCAATGCTTTTGTTTTTGCAGAAATATGTGGGAGGAAGGCTACCTTTTTTTTACATGGGGAAATACCTACGCATACCCGCCTCGTGGGGGCAAGGACGGGTTATGTCGGACTCGCACCAACTAAAACCCCATGGTGTTCCACCTTCGCCGCATATTGGCAGGGCCACGGGAACGCTTTCGCACACATCCGCGGCCCCACCAGCGCTGGCCGCCCCATGGCAACCCTTCTCGTGGGAGGACTTCTCCTCCCCATTCTCCTTCTCAGGCAAAGCGCACCAGGAACACAAGGCACGCCTTCCTCCACGGCCTCCAACTACACCTGCGTAACGGGGCCCCCCGAGTCCGATACGCGGAGGCCATGGGACCAGGAAAATTGACCGCTCGGTAGCACCCGCTTTCCCTACCCCAGCGGCGGATCTGGTCTTTGGCTCCGCCGCCAACCAAGTTTCGGCCGCGGAGGGTAGGGAGAGCGGCGCCTCGCAATACCGATACTCCTCTCCCCGCGGCCCCACCACCACCGCATCAAATTATTAAACATCACAGGCTCATTTTAATTCAACCCTCGTAGTTTGACCGTCTGAGCCCCTTTTATCTATTTATATACCGATATCTCCAAGAACCATTTTTGTAATTTCATTACTTCCAATTTATAAATATTTTGTAATATTATCAAAAATTCAATACATAATAAAATAAATTAAATACTTACTATGTTATTGCTATGTAATTTCAAGCCCCATTAAAATCGTATTATAAGGCGCCTGGATATTAAAGCAGGTAATGAATAAGTTTAATTGACTTGCTTTCTTCTAAACAATCAATTTTATTTAATATTGTAGTAGTTGATAATCACCAAAATTTATTTGGAAAAATATATTTTTCTAAGAACAGGAAATCTAGGTTCGATTCTCCGTTCTATTTAATTCATCTAATTCTAATTATGTATCATTGATATCGTTTGGAACTAACTAAACAATATTTTAAGTTGAGGATATATTATGTAAATGTGAGGCCTACTTTACAATTAAGACGTCTGTACTTCAAAAGTGTATAATATAAAGAATCCCACTGCTGCAAGGAAAGCTTTTAAAGCATTTTTTATATCATACGTATACATACATAGGTACATCCTTGTCGTTATCCTTTTTAAACATGTTTATTAAAATAAACTTATTTAAGAGCCCTTTAAATTTGTCTTGTAGGATCTTTAGCCTTACTAGTCAAAATATAGAGCTCTTTTATGTAGTACCGTTATATATGTACCATTAGGTTATATACTTACCATTAGGTAGACTGTTATCTCTTAGAGTAATTACATACATACATAACTCATCAAAAGATTAAAGGCGAAATTTGATATCCGTTAACCTTACAGTGTCAGGATGGACTAGATGGGATTGTAGTGCCATTAACCTTTTAGAACAGCGACATTTGGGTGACGGTTTCAAGTAAACGATTTTGCGGCAAAACCAAAGTTCACGCACCAGTCATACATAAAGCTTGAAATGCAAAATTATTTCGTTGATCTGCAATTTCAGTTTCTATAGGTCTAACAAGTATTTTATCATAAGAGGTACTTTTAAATTCAGTATCACCATTACAGAGCTAAAAGCCCTAAAATTATTTTATACTCTAATAACGTACATATATATAATATGTTAAATGCAGTCACAGTGAGATGAAATTAAATAATAAATGAACAATAAAATATTATTTTAGATATTATAGATCCATAATATTATAAATACAAAATTAATGACTATACAAACTATAATATAATTATGTAACTGAGAAATAGAATTGATAGAAATTTTACGGTTACTATATGTTTAGCAGACACTAGCTGTACCTCGCTACTCCGAGCACGTTAAATTTATTACTCTAATCTAGAACTCTAATTGTTTTTCTAAAATTAAAGTAGCATAAATTACTCAGCTATCTGCCAGTGATACTCCCATCAAAATCGGTCCAGCCATTTCAAAGATGCCGAAACAAACTGACTCACAGACAAACGAAAAAATAATTAAAATTGTTTTTTATACTTATAACAAAAAGCAATTTTAATTTTTCAAATGCATTTAGTAAAAAGCTGGTATTTTGACACTGCAAACAGACACTTAAATTGTATTTATTTGTATAGATGATGAAAACCGGTATATTAAAAAGGCACGTCGCCTTTTAATATACCGGTTTTCAGACTAATCTGTGTATTTTATGATAAAAAATAGTCGTAGAAAGTTGTTACTGCAAAACAAACCAAATTTTAATTTCTAGTGAAGAGGAAATAAATGTTTCATTGTATGAGTGCAGGGCAGCTCCAAACTCCAATTCTTATACGCAAATGATTGCTAGACGCCTCAATATTGATTTATTCATTAGAATATTAGATCAAAATACACATTCATTATCATTATCATCATTGCAGTCCACGCAGCATCATCATCATCAGAAATCCACTGCTGTACATAGGCCTCCTACCTACATCTAACAACTACCTGCATCTCTTACTAGGTTATTACTCTATATACTCAGGGTTTCCCAACCTTTTTTTGACCAGGGACCACTTTGATTTTTTGTAGTTAGCAGGGATCACAAGGTGAAAGAAAAAAATGTGTTAATCTAACAATAAATTATAATCACAACTTTTAACCTATCTAATGGAAAACTACCCGCGGACCGGTGCGAAAAATAGTTATAAGAAGTAAAGTGTTCTAATAAGTTTAGTAGTGAAAGAGGACCTTAAATGTTAAGCAACATTGTTATAGGTATATATATATATATATATATATATATATATATATATATATATATATATATATATATACATGCATATATATATATATACTTATATATATATATATATATATATATATATATATATATATATATATGAATTATAAAGTTACAAACTGTTAAACTAGATAAACGGGAATCAACTAAATACAATGAATGCAAAAATAAACATATAGATAAATACCAAAAACTAACAACTAAATCAAATGTCCAACACCAACGTCAACGTAAGAACGGAACACAACCATTGACAACAGACGCGAGTAATAAACAAAGCGCGGTCTACAACCTGTCAAAACAATCTCTGGACGACGCGACAATAAAAGTTTTGGCCAAAGGTATGAATTTCGCAATAACACCGCGAAAAATCCCGTATGAAAACATTATCTGTAGTGTTGAGGACTGTCTGTATAAAAATAATATTGGTAAGGAAGATTTAGAGGCCATACGTCAAGACATCTCTGTCTTTGTTACGTCGAAGCTCAGTGCCGAAATTAAATCTTCCGAAGGATGAAATTAATGCATTGAAAACTTACGCAACAGACCAGATTTAACGATTCTCGCGCAGATAAAGGTAATGCTACGGTTATAATGGATACGTCGGATTACAATTCTAAAATACAACAACTTTTATCGGATGAAAGTACGTACGTAAAGGTCAAAACAGACCCTACAACTAATACGCTTAAAACAACTAGCGATCTAATTAAGAAATACCTGAGAAATTGAATCTAGACGTCAATTCGATAATACCTGAGTGTGCCAAACCACCGAAGTTGTATGGGTTACCAAAAATACACAAACCGAACGCTCCATTACGTCCAATAGTGAGTCAGATCGATTCGCCAACCTACAGATTGGCTCAACTCTTAGCAAAACACTATCACCACTCAGAGGACACACAAGAGCACACACCAGGATCTCATACCATTTTGTTAGTGAGATAAAGACTGTCTTACTGACAATGAAACTATGGTCAGTTTTGATGTTCAGTCTCTATTTACATGCCTACCTGTTGAAGACTGCATCTCAATTGTAACTAGGAAACTAGAGAAAACAACATGCCAGCAGAATATGCAGTACTGCTTAGACATTGCTTACATCTGGCTATCTATTGTGGAAGGAAGAGTTTTACAAGCGCAGATGGTGTTGCAATGGGCTCACCGGTATCTCCCATTGTCGCCGATATTTTCATGGAGGACTTTGAGGAGAAAGCCTTGCTTACTGCAACCAGTAACCCAAGGTTCTACAAGCGGTACGTAGACGATACTTTCACAATTTTATCATCAGACAAAGTAACGCATTTTAGGACATTAATTCCATAAACTCTAAAATTCAATTTACTATGGAGTTAGAGGCAATAACTTTTAGCTTTCCTAGATGTATTAGTCATTCGAAATCCTAACAACACCATAGGTCACACCGTGTATAGAAAAAGACCCATACAAACAGATATTTAAATGGTGAATCCCACCATCATCCTTCACAGTTGGCTACCGTGGCAAATCTTTGTTACAGAGAGCACGAGGGATCTGTGACAGCAAACACCTGGCCGCCGAGCTTCAGCACGTCAAGCAGGTTCTGCACGACAACAAGCTTCGGGTCCCGCGCCTACGTCACAGTGACCGAGTGAAGCCGGCCACAGTCGAGTGTGCCTGCTGTACTACCATATGTCAGAGGTGTCACAGACAAGATTGGCTACATCTTGAAGCGAGTTTTATAAGAACATTCTTCAAGCCGCCGAAGAAGATTAGTCAGTTCTTACCATCCGTCAAGTGCAATATTCCTGTACAAGATGCATGAGTGCAGCTTGATTGTGAATGTGGTCTCTCATATATAGGGCAAACAAAACGATCTATTAAACCTGCATAAAAGAACACATAGCTGACGTGAAGCACCAACAACGTTCGGGAAGTCTGCAGTTTGTGATCATATCCTAGACGGCCCCTGCCATTACATTAGATTTGATAAACCACAGATTCTCGCGAAAGAACATCGATTCCTGCCAAGGATGATGTGAGGCTATTGAAATTAAAAACATCCCATTTCAATAGAGAGGAGGTAGATACCACCTGCTTGGGATCCTGTAATTAATAAAATTAAACTAAACCCAAGCATACCACTGCAAGACTTCAAGACACAGTTAGTTCATCCAAGCGTAGATCGGACCAAAATTAATAATTAAAAAGCTGAAGGTACTCCGTATTAAATCTGACATTGGGACGTCAATCACCTCAGTCCCCGTGACCATGGGTGTAAAGCACCGAAACGTCGGGAATTAATAAAAAAGTTAATTAAACGCGATATAATCCGTAAAAGTAGTTTAATTCAATCCGATATATATTGCTAAGAGTAAGAGGCTTATGTAGAATCATTCCTTTAATGCGAGTGACTATGGCTGCAGCAGGTGCAGATGACGATAGCGCTTGCAGTTATTTTGTATTTTGAGATTATCTGGCTCCCAAACACGTATATCATATTCTAAGAACTTCTCAACATGAAGAAAGATGCATGATATGGAAGACGAGGACAAATAAATTCCTAAGTATTTACTCGACGACTTTCTGTACTTTTGTTCATGTCAATGTAAAGTGTTATATTTTTGTAATCAATCACAATCGCCCATCACTTTTCATTGTCCATTCAATGACAATGGTTATTTTAAAATTAATACATAAGAAAATAACATTGTTTTACCCGAACCTTTTTACATATTAAACTTAGCAAATGTATTTCCACTTCACAGACTATAATAGCATTGTAATAATTGAATTCATCTAATGACACAGATTTTTACAATTTTTCGGAACAAATTTTAATTATCATCGTAATGTACCAGTGGTTAAAATAATTCACAGAGTTTGCGAGGATCCAGCTTACATGAGTATACCACTGTCACACTACATTCAGTGCGTACTTTTTAAC
>JAGSMP010003435.1:0-10948 GCA_029286625.1 Parnassius orleans | reverse complement strand
ACCTGCTTGGGATCCTGTAATTAATAAAATTAAACTAAACCCAAGCATACCACTGCAAGACTTCAAGACACAGTTAGTTCATCCAAGCGTAGATCGGACCAAAATTAATAATTAAAAAGCTGAAGGTACTCCGTATTAAATCTGACATTGGGACGTCAATCACCTCAGTCCCCGTGACCATGGGTGTAAAGCACCGAAACGTCGGGAATTAATAAAAAAGTTAATTAAACGCGATATAATCCGTAAAAGTAGTTTAATTCAATCCGATATATATTGCTAAGAGTAAGAGGCTTATGTAGAATATTCCTTTTAATGCGAGTGACTATGGTTGCAGCAGGTGCAGATGACGATAGCGCTTGCAGTTATTTGTATTTTGAGATTATCTGGCTCCCAAACACGTATATCATATTCTAAGAACTTCTCAACATGAAGAAAGATGCATGATATGGAAGACGAGGACAAATAAATTCCTAAGTATTTACTCGACGACTTTCTGTACTTTTGTTCATGTCAATGTAAAGTGTTATATTTTTGTAATCAATCACAATCGCCCATCACTTTTCATTGTCCATTCAATGACAATGGTTATTTTAAAATTAATACATAAGAAAATAACATTGTTTTACCCGAACCTTTTTACATATTAAACTTAGCAAATGTATTTCCACTTCACAGACTATAATAGCATTGTAATAATTGAATTCATCTAATGACACAGATTTTTACAATTTTTCGGAACAAATTTTAATTATCATCGTAATGTACCAGTGGTTAAAATAATTCACAGAGTTTGCGAGGATCCAGCTTACATGAGTATACCACTGTCACACTACATTCAGTGCGTACTTTTTAACAAACTTTGATACATGTTAAAAGTTATAATTATTAATTATTAAATCTCGGACCCGTCTTACTTTTAAAGACTTCAAGGAATGAAGGTAGAAAATAATTTTACGTGAAAATAAATTATTCACGTGAAAAATATCTCTCGAGATTATCTCCGAGAATATCATAGGTTTATATTTATATTAAACCTCTAGTCATCCGGAATAAAAAGTAATATGGCACTATTACATTACTTCGCTTGTCTTGCACATATAATGAAATAACTTAACAAGATGGCTACGATGGCAAGAACCACAGCGACTTGAATATCTACGACGTGACAGTTGAATCTTGATATTTGACAAAATTACTAAGTTTAGAAATCTAAACGCAGAGCATTGTCGCTTATTTGAATTTAAACCACAATTTTATTATTTTAACGTTGATTTGCAGTTCGTTGCCATGTAGTGGCGGTTAAGAATATCCACTACCCCATATCTTCCCGTGGGTGTCGTAAGAGGCAACAATGGGAAACTGCACTGCGAGCATGGGCTGGGGACAAAAAATGTATCCCCCGATTATATCCACTGACAAGGGATAAAATTATCTTGTCCTTATGCCAAAGCACGGCAACGGGGAGAAGTATATCCCCGTTTGACATAACGAATAGACATCATATCCATCATCACATCCCCCGCCCATAGCATGGGGCCAAATGAAAGAGAAAAAATTATCATTTTTTTACATTTGAAAGGGACAATTTTATCCTAGTTCATTGGATGTGGGTTTAAGTTATTATTCAAACAAAAAATCTATCTAAGTCTAAGTCTATCTCCCATTTTATCTACTGTGGATATTATAACCACCGGTGTGCCCATGCTCGAAGGGTGGACAAAACTAAGCGAGGGGATAAACATTTTCTCCTTTCCCCGGCGATAAAATTGTCTCCTTCCCATGCTAGCCGTGCAGGCAGGAGATGGGCAGCAGCGTCTTCCTGATGACAACAATATTACAATAAAAAACTGCGGTTGCCAACGCGCGTCAAGCGTGGCAACTATGGCAAACATCCACCATGACGAAAGTTACGAAGAGACGGCCCAAAGTCCCCGGCGGCCTTGCTATTCCTGGCTACGGTGGAGACCGTGGTAACGGCGGGGCAGGGGCTGCTAAGAATCTCCGTGGAGGTTCGGTTGCCACCTAAGACGACTCGACTTGGCAAAATTCAACTCACGCACCCTGAGAACTGACGAGAAGATCCTGGAGCTGGAAGAAGAGATAGACAAGTTGCGCTGGGATTTTATAGGATTATCTGAGGTCTGACGAGAAGATCCTGGAGCTGGAAGAAGAGATAGACAAGTTGCGCTGGGATTTTATAGGATTATCTGAGGTCCGAAGAGAGGGGTGGACATGGTAATCCTCGAATCCGATAACTTGTTCTATCACCGGGAGGGCGACCATCTGTCCCAAGGAGGTGTCTCAGTGATCGCGAGGGTGAAAACTGGTAGCGAAGACCGAATTGTTAGAGGCACACTGAACCTAAACGTTAAGTTGGAGCGGTCTCGTCTAATGAAATTAACGCTCCGTCCCCCTCGTGCTCTAATCCAAAGTCCCGAAACCTTTCAGCTCGAGCTACAAACTCGTTTTCAGTGCCTAGAAGATAGCAATGCAGTGGACGATATGAATGACAAGCTCGTGTAAACTGTCCATGCGTTTGGAGCTAAATTCAGCAAGACCCGCCGAAGAAGAACACAAAAACTCTCCGATCACACTCTCAATCTCATGCCTGTTAGACGGGAAATGAAGCTGCAGTCTTCAGTGGATTAGACAGCATACAGGCAACTGAACAGACAGATCTCCAAATGCATGCGGCGGGACTTACGCAACTTCAATACAGCTCGTATTGAAGAAGTGATCGAGCGGAACCAGGTCTCCAAAGTCTTTGCCAGAGATCTGTCTGCCAGAAAGAGCCAACTGTCAAAGCTGAAAACCGAGAGTGGCAGCATCGTTTACGGGACACCTGAGGTTTTGAGTGAGATTGAGAGGTTCTATGGGCAGCTGTACACGTCATCGTTGGAGCCACGCAGAAAGGTAACGACCTAAAGCAAGTCTTATCCGACACTATTCCGATGATATCCCGGACGTCAGTCTGAGCGAGATAGAATGGCTCTCCAGCACCTTAAAACGCAAGTCCCCAGGCAGTATGGAATTACAGCAGCTTCTGAAAGCGGGTGGAAAACCGGTACTCAAAGTCCTTCAGAAGTTCTTTAATTCCGTTCTCCATGGTGGGACTACTCCGGAGGCGTGGAGCAGAAGTGCGGTGGTCTTGTTCTTTAAGAAAGGCGACAACGCTCTCTTGAAGAACTACAGACCGATTACCCTTCTGAGCCGCGTCTACGTGCTGTTTTGGAGAGTCATTACGAATCGTCTCGCACGCAGACTCGACGACTTCCAGTCTCCCGAACAAGCCGTTTTCCGAAAAGGCTTTAGTACTATAGACCACATACATACCCTTCGGCAAATTGTACAGAAGACTGAAGAGTACAATCCGCCACTTTGCCTAGCGTATGTGGGCTATGAACAAGCCTTTGATTCCGTCGAAATTGGGCGTTGCTACAGTCCCTTCAGCGGTGCCAAGTTGACTATCGGTATATCGAAGTGCTGAAGTATTTTTACAGTACGGCTACGATGGCTATCTGAGTACAGAACCAGAGTACGAATCCTATCCAACTACAGAGCGGTGTAAGACAGGGTGACGTTATATCCCTGAAATTCTTCACCGCTGCATTGGAAGACGTTTTCAAGCTACTGGACTGGAAAGGATACGGTATTAACATCAATGGCGAGTTATATCACTCACCTTCGATTTGCCGATATAGTCCTTATGGCAGGATCGCTGGAAGAGCTAAGCACTATGCTCAATGACCTCAATAGTGTCTCCCACCAGATAGGTCTTAAGATGAACATGGACAAAACAAAAATCATGTGTAACGTCCATGTCACACCTATGCCGATAATTGTTGGGAGCACTAAGCTCGAAGTTGTTGACGAGTATCTTTACCTGGGACAAATAGTCCGACTAGGTAAGTCCAACTTCGACCGAGAGGTCAATCGACGGATTGAACTCGGCTGGGCAGCGTTTGGGAAATTACGACACATCTTCTCGTCAGGTATACCTCAAAACCTGAAAACGAAATTGTACAACCAGTGCGTGTTGCCAGTGATGACTTATGGATCTGAGACGTGGTCCTTCACTGCTGACCATATGAGGACGCTTAAAGTCGCTCAGCGAGCTACGGAGAGGGCTATGCTTGGGGTTTCTTTGCGTGATAAACTCATTCAATGAGGATATCCGCTGTAGAACCAGAGTGACCGACATAGCCCAACGGATCAGTAAGCTGAAGTGGCATTGGGCCGGAACCAACTAGCTCGAAGAACTAACAACCGATGGGGAAAAAGGTTCTTGAGTGGCAGCCTCGTACCGGTAGGCGAAGTGTAGGGTGACCCCCCACTAGATGGAGTGACGACCTGGTAAGACATGCAGGCAGTCGATGGATGCAGGTGGCTCAGGACCGTGCTTTGTGGCATAACTTGGGGGAGGCCTATGTTAAGCAGTGGTCTTGTGAAAGGCTGTAATGATGATTGCAGTTCGCTTGAAACTTTTCGTTGTATATAATTATTCCACAGTTTAAGTCACCTAATCATTTAATCGCCTACTAAATATTGTGTAATCGTGTGATGGCGGTGTAAGAATATCCACTACCCATATCATCCCGTGGATATCGTAAAATATGGAAAAGGGAAACGAGCCAGGAGATGGGCAGCAACGTCTTCCTAATATCAACTAGAAACCAAAACAACTGCGAATGCCGACCCGCCTGCCAAGCGTGGCATTTATGGCAATTATTCCTATTATGAAGCAATCAAAACGAATAGTATACTAGTCTTTCGTTCCTACGGCTTGCATATCCAGCATTGAATTTATAGAGAATGGTAAGGAATCGGGTGGTAAGTTTCTTTTACCAAAAAGTAAAATTCAATAAAAATAGCCCTGGTCACACGCATCAATAAGGAAACCTACAAGAATATTAACTACTTGGATTATATTAATGGAAAAGAAACTTCTTATTTAAAACTCTTTAACATTCATTCATTGATTATTTCATTCTATCAATTAAAAACTATTTTAATAGAGAAGTTGCAACTTAAATCGGATCGGCTGATCAAACGCTAATTGTTAATTCAAAAATGTCTTCATGTATTCAATTACTGAGATATCTATAGAGTTCAGCAACAAACGATTTTCTTTGGTGAATGGATGCAATCTAAGGCTCTCTTTCTAAGTTTTACTCTGTTACTTCAAAATGTTTTTAATAAGTATGAAAAGTACATAGTGTTAAAATGTACTTTATCATATCTATTAATCATTAATAACTGCTCCAACTGTCAAGAGCTATGTATATCTAATTTATTTTATTATTTAGAGGCCAACTTTAGCGAAAATTTGCAATTTAAAAGATTGATAAATATCTTTCCGAGGCACAGTGGTTAAAAACTTCCAAATTTACAACTAAAACTTCTTGACAGAAATACCCAATAACTGCATTGTGCTCGACCCGGGGTTGAACACGGGACCTCATGATAAGCAGTCACACTTACGACCACTATAAATAGAAACAGAACAGAAACTTTTTTATTCAATATGGATTATTGGTTCGTAAAAAATCTCTGTCCTAGGAGGAACCAGCAAGAAATCAAGCGGACCTTTTAAAAAAAAATAAGAGCTTAAAATCTTAAATGTTACACAATTAACGACACAAAACAAATTAGAACGAATAGCTTGGTAGCGATCACCTCATTCCCAGGGGTTTATTATCATCCATAAATTCCTTAATATTATAATAACCCTTTTTATACAAACTTTGTTTAATAAAGTTTTCGAACTTTGAACTTTTAGACCAACGAGGCAGGCATAAATAAAATGTGAAGAGATTTAACATCTTATCCAACGATACTACTTTCAATCAGTAGTAAACCAAAGAATTGCTAAATTCCCTTAAAATTTAAAATAAAAAAAGTGCGGATACAAGTGATGACTTCAATATACAGGGTATTTTTGAAACGCTCCCGAAAACGAAGACAGATGATAGTACTAAGGATACCAATGATGATGGGTCACAAAAATTCAATCCCGAGGAAAAAAAATCATCTTTTGACAACGTTTTATTAACTTTATTCACGCTCCATCATGTTATTACAGTTATTTGAAACGATATTTCAAAAATCATGAAAATACTGAAACATAAAACCACCAGTGGAATTACTGAATTACAATCAGCTGACTAGGGTCAATGTACGGCGAACGCCGAATTCGCGCGGCCCGCAACTAGCGATGGTACCACAATACCTAATAATTTACAACACTTGTCTAAATACCAACTTATCTACTTAACCTACTATTTTGCCACTGTGCTTGTCTCCACGTAGCCACTTTAATTCAAATTACAGGTTAAATAAACCAAATAACTGGTTCGATTCCCCTAATGAAAAAATACTTAAATAAAATGTTAACAAGGTTAGAGTCATGCTTTTTTATACATTGTCAGGTATGTTTATTCTGATGTATTCAGTTATGTACCTATTCAGATCAGTTCAGTACTAAGTTATTTAAAAAAAAATTAGGTTAAATAAACCAAACAACTGGTTCGATTCCCCGCTAATGAAAAAAATACTTAAATAAAATGTTAACAAAGTTAGAGTCATGCTTTTTACATTTGTAGGTATGTTTATTATTCTGATGTATTCAGTTATGTACCTATTCAGATCAGTTCAGTACTAAGTTATTTAAAAAAATTAGGTTAAATAAACCAAACAACTGGTCGATTCCCAAAAAAATACTTAAATAAAATGTTAACAAAGAAGTCATGCTTTTTATCCATTGTGTAAGTTTATTATTCTGATGTATTCAGTTATGTACCTATTCCGATCAGTTCAGTACTAAGTTATTTAAAAAAAAATTAGGTATGAAACAGCTTACCGATCCTCCGTGGCCTTATGAGATTCTTCAAGGCACATTAACATGTTGCCGTATTCACGAGCACTATAAACGTACCTACGCGTTAGCATTATTAAAACAAAAAAAAAACACAAAACGTAACAACAAGAACAATATCATTAATTAATAATCATGAATAACGACCGTGTAGTGGCGGGTTAGAATACCCACTACCCCATATCTTCCTGTGGGTGTCGTAAGAGGCGACAGAGGGAAACTGAGGCAGAAGATGGGCAGCATCTTTCTGATAACAGCAACACACATTAAAACTGGGTTGCCAACCGCTCGCCAAGCGTGGCAACTACGGCAATATCCCCAATGAAGAAAGTTACGAAGAGACGGCCCCAGTCTCTCGGCGTTCCCGCCGCGGTGGCGACCATGGTAACGCGGCAGGGTGCAGAACCGGTGGAGGTCTCGCCACCTACGACGACTCGACCTGGCAACTTATAACGCACGCACTCTGAGGACTGACGAGAAGATCCTGGAGTTGGAAGAAGAGATAGACAAGTTGCGCTGGAATATTATGGATTATCCGAGGTCCAAGAGGGGAGGACACGGTAATCCTCGAATCCGGCAACTTGTTCTATCACCGGGAGGGCACCATCTGTCCCAAGGAGGTACGGATTTATCGTCCACAAGTCTCGTTAACAACGTTGTAAAATTGAGTGTGTCGACGAGGGTTGCGTACCTTATACTCAGAATCACCAAACGGTATTCGCTGAAGGTCATACAGGTTTACGCACCAACTCGGCACCCCGATGAGGAGGTAGAGAAATGTATGAGGATATCTCTAGAGCCATGCATTCTCTCTAAACCCACTATACGGTGTTAATGGAGACTTCAACGCAAAGCTAGGCACAAGAGAGAACGGTGAGCTGAAAGTAGGGAAATTCGGATTAGGCAACGGAACCCATGGGCTAGCAGCTGGCCGACTTCATGGAGAAAGAGGGACTCTTTATGATGAACTCTTTCTTCCGAAGCGGCCCACAGGGTGGACCTGGTCGAGCCCCGACGGCTGACAATGAGATTGACTTTCATGACACGAGACGCCAACTGTTCAGTGATGTCTCAGTGACGAGGTGAAAACTGGTAGCGATCACCGAATGGTTAGAGGCACACTGAAACTAAACGTTAAGTTGGAGAGGTGTCGTCTAATGAAGTCAACGCTCCGTCCCCCTCGTGCTCTAATCCAAAGTTCCGAAACCTTTCAGCTCGAGTTACAAAACCGTTTTCAGTGCCAGAAGATTGCAATGCAGTGGACGATATGAATGACAAGCTCGTGAAACTGTCCATGCGTCGGAGCTAAGTTTTGTAAGACCCGCCGCAGAAGAACACAAAAATCTCCGATCACACTTAATCTCATGGCTGTTAGACGGGAAATGAAGCTGCAATCTTCAGTAGATTTGAGTACAGGCAACTGAACAGACAGATCTCCAAATGCATGCGGCGGGACTTGCACTTCAATACAGCTCGTATTGAAGAAGCGATCGAGCGGAACCAGGGCTCCAAAGTCTTTGCCAGAGATCTGTCTGCAGAAAGAGCCAACTGTCGAAGCTGAAGACCGAGTGTGGCAGCGTTTCCGGGACACCTGAGTTTGAGTGAGATTGAGAGGTTCTATGGGCAGCTGTACACATCATCGTTGGAGCCACACGCAAGTGTGAGTAACGATCCAAGAGCGAGTCTTATCCGACACTATTCCGATGATATCCCGGACGTCAGTCTGAGCGAGATTAGAATGGCTCTCCAGCACCTTAAAACGGCAAGGCCCCAGGCGAGGATGGAATTACAGCGGAGCTTCTGGCGGTGGAAAACCGGTACTTGAAGTCCCAAGCTCTTAATTCCGTCCTACATGGTGGCACTACACCGAGGCGTGGAGCAGAAGTGCGGTGGTCTTGTTCTTCAAGAAAGGCGACAACGCTCTTTGAAGAACTACAGACCGATTTTTCTGAGCCGCGTCTACGTGCTGTTTGAGAGTCATTACGAATCGTCTCGCACGCAGACTCGACGACTTCCAGCCTCCCGAACAAGTTGGTTTCCGAAAGGTTTTAGCACTATAGACCATACATACCCTTCGGCAAATTGTACAGAAGTCCGAGGAGTACAATTTGCCACTATGTCTGGCGTATGTACCATGAGAAAGCCTTTGATTCCGTCGAAATTTGGTGCTGCAGTCCTTCAGCGGTGCCAAGACTGTCGGTATCGAAGTGTTGAAGTGCTTGTTAGTAGGGCTACGATGGCTATCCGAGTAAGAACCAGAGTACAAAACCTATCCAACTGCAGAGAGGTGTGACAGGGTGACGTTATATCCCGAAACTCTTCACCGCTGCATTGGAAGACGTTTTCAAGCTTCTGGATGGAAAGGATACGGTATTAACATCAATGGCGAGTACATCACCACCTTCGATTTGCCGACGATATAGTCCTTGAGCAGAATCGCTGGAGGACCTAAGCACTATGCTCATGACTCAATAGTGCCTCCCAACGGATAGGTCTTAGATGAACATGGACAAAACAAAGATCATGTTTAATGTCCATGTCACACCTATGCCGGTAGTTGTTAAGCACTAAGCTCGAAGTTGTTGACGAGTATGTTTACCTGGGACAAATAGTCCGACTAGGTAAGTCCAACTTCGACCGAGAGGTCAATCGACGGATTCAACTCGGCTGGACAGCGTTCGGGAAATTACGGCACATCTTCTCGTCAGTTATACCTCAAAACTTGAAAACGAGGCTGTACAACTAGTGCGTGTTGCCAGTGATGACCTATGGAACTGAGACGTGGTCCTTCACTGCTGGCCGGATGATGAAGCTCAAGGTCGCTCAGCGAGCTATGGAGAGGGCTATGCTCGGAGTTTCTCTGCGTGATAAACTTAGAAATGAGGATATCTGCAGTAGAACTAGAGTGACTGACATAGCCCAACAGATTAGTAAGCTGAAGTGGCAATGGGCCGGCCATATAGCTCGAAGAACCGACAACCGATGGGGAAAAAGGTTCTCGAGTGGCAGCCTCGTACCGGCGGACGAGTGTAGGGCGTCCCCCACTAGATGGAGTGACGACCTGGTAAGACATGCAGGAAGTCGATGGATGCGGGTAGCTCAGGACCGTGCTTTGTGGCATCTTTGGGGAGGCCTATGTTCAGCAGTGGACTTGTGAAGGGCTGTAATGATGATGATGATGATGATGAAGTAATAACGACAATAATTTAATAAACAAAACAATTGAACTATCGCTCGTGATAGTCAACATGGAACTGTCTCAAAACTAAAATTATTAATCAAACCCACAAAACAAAGGCGCACATTTTAACGTCCTTGAAGCATGTGTAAATTCCACAGCGAGGCGACACAAGCAGCGTGTGTGAAAGGGAAGGGTAGAGTGAGTAGTATACCTAATGCATTGTTTCGTACCGATCTTCCGTAGTTCGGCGCCCGCGAGAATATTGACCCTATTGTCATTGATTTTCTTTTTAAGTTTCACTGCTGGTTTTATGTTTCAGTATTTTCATGATTTTTTGTGAAATATCGTTTCAATTAACTGTAACAACATGATGGAGCGTAATAAAGTAATAAAACGTTGTGAAAAGATGATTTTTTTCCTCGGGATCGAATTTTTTTGTGACCCATAATCATAGGTATCCTTAGTACTATCATCTGTCTTCGTTTTCGGGAGCGTTTCAAAAATACCCTGTATATGATGTTTGTGCTTTAAGGAGTTCTAGCACGGCTAGCATGGACTGGGGACAAAAAATTTATCCTCCGATTATTTCCACTGACAAGAGATAAAATTATCTTGTCCTTATGCCAAAACACGGCAACGGGGAGAAGAATATCGCCGTTTGACATAACGAGTAGACATATATCCCCGTCCGTAGCATGGAGCCAAATGAAAGATAAAAAATTATGCTTTTTTGACATTTGAAAGGGACAATTTTATCATAGTTCATTGGACGTGGGTTTAAGTTTATATTCATACAAAAAATCTATCTAAGTCTAAGTCTATCTCCCATTTTATCTACTGTGGATATTATATCCACCGGTGTGCCCATGCTCGAAGGGTGGATAAAACTAAGC
>JAGSMP010003434.1:0-11042 GCA_029286625.1 Parnassius orleans | reverse complement strand
GACCGTGCTTTGTGGCATCTTTGGGGAGGCCTATGTTCAGCAGTGGACTTGTGAAGGGCTGTAATGATGATGATGATGATGATGAAGTAATAACGACAATAATTTAATAAACAAAACAATTGAACTATCGCTCGTGATAGTCAACATGGAACTGTCTCAAAACTAAAATTATTAATCAAACCCACAAAACAAAGGCGCACATTTTAACGTCCTTGAAGCATGTGTAAATTCCACAGCGAGGCGACACAAGCAGCGTGTGTGAAAGGGAAGGGTAGAGTGAGTAGTATACCTAATGCATTGTTTCGTACCGATCTTCCGTAGTTCGGCGCCCGCGAGAATATTGACCCTATTGTCATTGATTTTCTTTTTAAGTTTCACTGCTGGTTTTATGTTTCAGTATTTTCATGATTTTTTGTGAAATATCGTTTCAATTAACTGTAACAACATGATGGAGCGTAATAAAGTAATAAAACGTTGTGAAAAGATGATTTTTTTTCCTCGGGATCGAATTTTGTGACCCATAATCATAGGTATCCTTAGTACTATCATCTGTCTTCGTTTTCGGGAGCGTTTCAAAAATACCCTGTATATGATGTTTGTGCTTTAAGGAGTTCTAGCACGGCTAGCATGGACTGGAGACAAAAAATTTATCCTCCGATTATTTCCACTGACAAGAGATAAAATTATCTTGTCCTTATGCCAAAACACGGCAACGGGGAGAAGAATATCGCCGTTTGACATAACGAGTAGACATATCCTCGTCCGTAGCATGGAGCCAAATGAAAGATAAAAAATTATGCTTTTTTAACATTTGAAAGGGACAATTTTATCATAGTTCATTGGACGTGGGTTTAAGTTTATATTCATACAAATAAAATCTATCTAAGTCTAAGTCTATCTCCCATTTTATCTGCGGATATTATATCCACCGGTGTGCCCATGCTCGAAAGGTGGATAAAACTAAGCGAGGGATAAACATTGACAACTGTTCAGTGATGTTTCAGTGATCGCGAGGGTGAAAACAGCGATCACCGAATGGTGAGAGGTACACTGAACCTAAACGTAAAGTTGGAGAGGTCACATCTAATGAAGTCAACGCTTCGTCCCCCTCGTGCTCTAATCCAAAGTCCCGAAACATTTCAGCTCGACCTACAAAACCGTTTTCAGTGCCCAGAAGATTGCAATGCAGTGAACGATATGAATGACATCGTGGAAACTTAAAATAATTAATAGAATCAGGCGTTACTTTGCGGAAATCCATTATAAAGGGTAGTTTTTTTTTTTTTTTTATAGGAGAGGGGGCAAACGAGCCTGCGGTTCACCTGATGTTAAGTGACTACCGCCGCCCATGAACAACTGCAACACCAGGGAATTGCAGATGCGTTGCCGGCCTTTTAAAAAGGTAGGCTCTTTTCTTGAAGGTCCTAAGTCGTATCGGTCCGGAAAAATCGCTGGTGGTAATCGGTTCCACAAGGAAGTTGTGCGAGGAAGAAAACATCTTCTAAATCGCACAGTGGTGGACCGCCAATCATCCAGATGGTATGGATGGTATCGCGAGTTTTGTTGCGATGTGAGATGGTGAAATTGAGCGGCTGGAATTAGTCCGAACAATTCCTCAGAGCACTCCCGTGGTACATGCGATAAAATACGCAAAGAGATGCAACATCTCTACGCAGTGCTGGTGAGTCAAGCCGATCGGAAAGAACTCGGTCGTCGACGATTCGATCCGCTCTGCGCTGAATGCGGTCAAGTGGAAGGAGCTGGCACTGGGGAGCCCCTGCTCAGAGATGGGAACAGTATTCCATGTGAGGCCGTACCTGCGCCTTGTAAAGTTGCAGGCGGTGTGCCGGCATGAAATACTGCCCCGCTCTACTGAGCACGCCAAGCTTTTAGAGGCTAATTTTGCCTTCTCTTCCAAGTGACCACGAAACTGCGTCACTCGATATGTCAACGCCGAGGATTCCGATACTGGCTGAGGCAACAAAGTGCCTTGAAACTGAGTGGTACAACAAAAGGGTTCCTTTGGCGGTAAACGCGCAAACTTGTGTCTTCTGGGAATTGAACTGGACTAGATTTGGTCGCCCCAATCCGAGACTTTGTCCAACAAAGTCTCGACTTCAAACACAAGTTTGTTCCGGTACTCGGCGACGTTTTCCGAGAAATATTGGCATGGCCGGTGTATGAGCATCACCAGTGCTGTCATCCATAGCAATGAATGTTACCGGTTTGCAACATATCATTGATATGCAGAAGAAACAGCGTTGGTGATAGCACGCAGCCTTGTGGAACACCAGCGTTAATAGTCTTGTAATCGGGCACGCACCGTCTACTACGACCTTGATGCTCCGATCAGCCAAAAACTGGTGATCAATTGCACAATTTCTCAGGAAGCCCATAGGAAGGAAGCTTCGAAAGAAGCGCTGTGCCAGACCCGATCGAAGGCCTTCGCTATGTCCAAACTAACGGCCAATGCCTCCCCCTTGGACTCGATCGCCTGCGCCCATCTATGTGTTAGGTAAACAAGAAGATCACCAGCTGAGCGACCCCGACGGACACCGTACTGGCAGTCACTAAGCAGCTGGTGCTCCTCAAGGTACCGCATGAGCTGGCAGTTAATAATTGACTCCATTATTTTCGAGAACAAGGAGGTGATGGCGATAGGCCTGTAATTGGACGGATCAGAGCGGTTACCTTTTTGGGGATCAGGTGCAGGCTGTCTTCCATGAATTCGGGACAGCGCCTAGGGAGTAGGAGTACCGAAAAGACGCGTTAGAACCGGTGCCAACTCTGAGCGCACGTCCTCAGCACAATTGGCGGGATTCCATCAGGCCCTCGACTTGTGGATGTCCAGGGAGAGAGTGCTTTGCGTACTGAGCACTGTGTGAATCGCACATCAGGCATAGAGCACTCACACTGCGGGATGGTCAGCGGTGTGTTCCCCTGTCATCAAGAGTCGAGTTGGACGCAAAAGGGAGCTTAAAGGTCGGCTTTCTCTTTTGCGTCGTGGGCCAGTGAGTCATCCTCCTGTGCAGAGATGGTAGTGATGGCACAGAAATTTCCTTGGACAGCCTTGGCGAGAGACCAGAATGCACGGGTTCCCGAAGGAAGGCGAACAAGTTTCTCGCCAATTCTGCCTATGTGCTCTGACTTTGCCTTGGCAATAACTCTTTTCAAGGACCTGGGCGAAGTTATACTTCTTTTTAGCATGCTGGTGTTTACATCCCAGGCCATGAAGCCTCAGCCCAGGCCTGATAACACTCCTGCTTACTGCGTAATGCAGTCTTACAGGAGCGACCAAACCAAGGCTGCGATCTGCCACCCATGGGTACCACAGATGATGGAATAAATAGTTCCATTCCTGTAGCACCACATCGGTGACAGAGTCAGCAACAACGCTGGGATCATCCGGCGAGAAGCAAACCCGCCCCCATGGGTGGGATGCAAAGAAAGACCGCATTCCATCCCAATCCGCCGACCTGTAATGCCAAACACGGCGGCAACCTGCAGAACGCAACCGCGAGGAGGCGTGGTGGCACCACACTCGGATCAGACAATGGTCCGAAGAGCCAGAAGGGGCATCGACGGAAACCTGATATCCGTCCGGATGAGAGGTCAGCAGAAGGTCCAACAGGGAAGGTGTATGATCCTCCACATCTGGAATCCGTGTAGGCGAAGTAATCAGTTGTGTCAGACCATATGCCAAGGCAAAGTCATAAAAAGATCTCCCCGCATGATCGGTTAAACGTGAATCGAGCCATTCAGCGTGGTGGGCGTTAAAATCGCCAAGTATCACGATCTCTACGGATGGGATCTGTTGTAGCAAGAAATCTGTAGCCATTTGGACGTGGTCGATGAGTCGGTCTGTGTCGGCATTACCGCTATGGGACCTATACAGGCACCCGTAGACGCGGGGATGGTCGTCGCTGTCTACGCGCAGCCGTAGGATGGACAGGTCTGTACCTTCAAGACTGCCGAGGCGTCGAGAACAGATATCCTCTCTGACGTATACGCAAACTCCAGCCCGGGGCACAAAGAAGTGTGCTCCCGAAAACGAAGACAGATGATAGTACTAAGGATACCTATGATGATGGGTCACAAAGAAATTCGATCCCGAGGAAAAAAAATCATCTTTTCACAACGTTTTATTAACTTTATTCACGCTCCATCATGTTAGTATAGTTAATTGAAACGATATTTCACTAAAAAAAATCATGAAAATACTGAAACATAAAACCAGCCATTAACTATACTAACATGATGGAGCGTGAATAAAGTTAATAAAACGTTGTGAAAAGATGATTTTTTTTCCTCGGGATCGAATTTCTTTGTGACCCATCATCATAGGTATCCTTAGTACTATCATCTGTCTTCGTTTTCGGGAGCGTTTCAAAAATACCCTGTATTAAAGTTGGAAAAATTAACTTTGCCAATATCCGCTCAATAAAATAAAATAATTTGTCTTACCTAGTTTGGAGAGCTCCTCCGCCCTCCCTCAATTGCGTGCACTATCCCCGTCACCACTAATCCCAGCAACACTACTCCCACCACCACTACTCTAGGAAAGACACACCATCGACGAAAATACGACACGTGTTTCGCCTCTACACGAGGCATCTTCATGTGTAGTAGCCTCTACGGTAGCTGTTCGCTAAGTGAGCGGCGAGCCAAAATCAGCTGCTATTTATATTCTATTTATAATTTAATAGCAGGCGGCTGCGTACGTCAGGTGGTGATTGGTCGCATGTTTTATCGCATGACGCGGTCGCTCCCTACTTAAGTCAGGAGCGATTGCATCGGCGAGTCTTATAAATAGCTAAGTTTTGCAAGACCCGCCGAAGAAGAACACAAAAACTTTCCAATCACACTCTTAATCTCTTGGCTGTTAGACGGAAAATGAAGCTGCAGTCTTCAGTAGATTTGACAGCATACAGGCAACTGAACAGACAGATCTGCAAATGCATGCGGCGCGACTTACGCAACTGTAATACTGCTCGTATTGAAGAAGCGATCGAGAGGAACGAGGGCTCCAAAGTCTGTGCTAGATATCTGTCTATCAGAAAGAGCCAACTGTCAAAGCTGAAGACCGAGTGTGGCAGCGTCGTTTCCGGGACACTTGAGATTTTGAATGAGATTGAGAGGTTCTATGGGCAGCTGTACACATCATCGTTGGAGTCACACGCAGGTTTGAGAAACGATCCAAGAGTAAGTCTTATCCGACACTATTCCGATGATATTTTGGACGTCAGTCTGAGTGAGATTAGAATGGCTCTCCAGCACCTTAAAAACGGCAAGGCTCCAGGCGAGGATTGAATTAAAGCGGAGCTTCTAGAAGCGCTTGGAAAACGGGTACTTGAAATCATTCAGAAGCTCTTTAATTCCGACCTCCATGGTGGAACTACACCGCAGGCGGGGAGCAGAAGTGCGCTGGTCTTATTCTTCAAGAAAGGTGATAACGCTCTCTTGAATAAATACATTCCGATTTCCCTTCTGAGACGCGTCTACGTGCTGTTTTCAAGAAGTCATTACGAATCGTCTCGCACGCAGACTCGACGACTTCCAGCCTCCCGAACAAGCCGGTTTCCGAAAAGGCTTTTGCACCATAGACCACATACATACCCTTCGGCAAATTGAACAGAAGTCCAAGCAGTACAATTTGCTACTGTGTCTGGCGTATGTGAACTATGAGAAAGCCTTTGTATCCTTCGAAATTTGGGCGGTGCTGCAGTCCCTTCAGCGGTGCCAAGTTGATTGTCGGTATATCGAAGTGCTGAAGTGTTTGTACAGTACGGCTACAATGGCTATCTGAGTAAAGAACCAGAATACGAAACCTATCCAAACGCAGAGAGGTGTAAAACTGGGTGACGTTATATCCCTGAAATTCTTTACTGCTGCATTGGAAGACGTATTCAAGCTTCTGGACTGGAAAGGATAAGGTATTAACATCAACGGCGAGTACATCACTCACCTTCGATTTGCCGACGATATAATCCTTATGGCAGGATCGCTGGAGAACCTAAGCAATATGCTCAATGACCTCACAACGGATAGGTCTTAAGATGAACATGGACAAAATAAAGATCATGTATAACGTCCATGTCACACCTATGCCGGTAGTTGTTAGGAGCACTAGTCGAACTTCCACCGAGAGGTCAATCGAAGGATTCAACTCGGCTGAGCAGCGTTCGGGAAATTACGGCACATCTTCTCGTCTGGTATACCTCAAAACTTGAAAACGAGACTTTGTTTGGTTGTACAACCAGAACGTGTTGCCAGTGATGACCTATAGAACTGAGACATGGTCATTGAATTAAACTACTTTTACGGATTATATCGCGTTTAATTAACTTATTTTATTAATTCCCGACGTTTCGGGTGCTTTACAGCACCCATGGTCACGGGGGACTGAGGTGATTGACGTCCCAATGTCAAAGTTAATACGGAGTACCTTCAGCTTTTTTAATTATTAATTTTGGTTCGATCTACGCAGAATGAACTAACTTTGTCTTGAAGTCTTGCAGTGGTATCTTTGGGTTTAGTTTTAATTTTATTAATTACAGGATCCCAAGCAGGTGGTAGTACCCAGCCTCCCTCTCTATTGAAATTAGGATGTTTTTTAATTTCAATAGCCTCACGTATCATTCTTGGCAGGAATCGATGTTCTTTCGCGAGAATCTGTGGTTTATCAAATCTAATGTAATGGCGGGGGCCGTCTAGGATATGATCACAAACTGCAGACTTCCCGGAACGTTGGTGCTTCACGTCAGCTATGTGTTCTTTTACGCGGGTTTTAATAGATCGTTTTGTTTGCCCTATATATGAGAGACCACATTCACAATCAAGCTTGTACACTCCTGCATCTTGTAGAGGAATATTGCACTTGACGGATGGTAAGAACTAGCTAATCTTCTTCGGCGGCTTGAAGAATGTTCTCATAGAAGCTCGCTTCAAGATGTAGCCAATCTTGTCTGTGACACCTCTGACATATGGTAGTACAGCAGGCACACGCTCGACTGTGGCCGGCTTCACTCGGTCACTGTGACGTAGGCGCGGGACCCGAAGCTTGTTGTCGTGCAGAACCTGCTTGACGTGCTGAAGCTCGGCGGCCAGGTGTTTGCTGTCACAGATCCTCGTGCTCTGTAACAAGATTTGCCCACGGTAGCCAACTGTGAAGGATGATGGTGGGATTCACCATTTAAATATCTGTTTGTATGGGTCTTTTTTCTACACAGTGTGACCTATGGTGTTGTTAGGATTTCGAATGACTAATACATCTAGGAAAGCTAAAGAATTATTTGCCTCTAACTCCATAGTAAATTGAATTTTAGAGTTTATGGAATTAAGATGTTTTAAAAATGCAGTTACTTTGTCTGATGGTAAAATTGTGAAAGTATCGTCAAGCAGGGCTTTCTCCTCAAAGTCCTCCATGAAAATATCGGCGACAATGGGAGATACCGGTGAGCCCATTGCAACACCATCTACTTGCTTGTAAAACTCTTCCTTCCACAATAGATAGCCAGATGTAAGGCAATGTCTAAGCAGTACTGCATATTCTGCTGGCATGTTGTTTTCCTCTAGTTTCCTAGTTACAATTGAGATGCAGTCTTCAACAGTTAGGCATGTAAATAGAGACTGAACATCAAAACTGACCATAGTTTCATTGTCAGTAAGACATAGGTCTTTTATCTCACTAACAAAATGGTATGAATCCTTAGAGTGTGTCCTCTGAGTGGTGATAGTATTTTTGCTAAATGTTGAGCCAATCTGTAAATTGGCGAATCGATCTGACTCACTATTGGACGTAATGGAGCGTTCGGTTTGTGTATTTTGGTAACCCATACAACTTCGGTGGTTTGGCACTAACAGGTATTATCGAATTAACGTCTAGATTCAATTTCTCGGAGTATTTCTTAATTAAATCGATAGTTGTTTTAAGCGTATTAGTTGTAGGGCCTGTTTTGATCTTTACGTACGTACTTTCATCCGATAAAAGTTGTTGTATTTTAGAATTGTAATCCGACGTATCCATTATAACCGTAGCATTACCTTTATCTGCGCGGAGAATCGTTAAATCTGATCTGTTGCGTACGTTTTTCAATGCATTAATTTCATCCTTCGGAAGATTTAATTTCGGCACTGAGCTTCGACGTAACAAAGACGAGATGTCTTGACGTATGGCCTCTAAATCTTCCTTACCAATATTATTTTTATACAGACAGTCCTCAACACTACAGATAATGTTTTCATACGGGATTTTTCGCGGTGTTATGGCGAAATTCATACCTTTGGCCAAAACTTTTATTGTCGCGTCGTCCAGAGATTGTTTTGACAGGTTATAGACCGCGCGTTGTTTATTACTCGCGTCTGTCACCAATTATGAACTATTCATGTTTTGCATGCCTTAAGCGCAAAGCGCGTAGGTATGTTCTACTAGCGCCTAAAAATCAAGATTCCAACGTTTTGTCGCATGAAATCGTATCTAACAATCATATTGAACATATAAATTATTATATAAAAAGTACATTGTCAGAAAGATAAATGATTGTTGAACTTATAATTTTTATTATATCGATTAATTGCTATTTTTATATTTTTACATATAAAAAGTGGTTTTAGTGGCTTAGTAGATTTATCAAGTCCGCATGGAGGGGTAAACACAATCACTTTTGAAAATATCAATTGTTTAACTAAATCTATTTTTTTAATCACTTCATCTATAATGTGGGAAGCCATGGAATGTAAATAGCAGTTTGTTTTGTTTAATTATAATTCTTTTTTTTTCGGTTCAGAAATCCCAAAATTTTCGGTGTTTTGAGCAGCCTTGTAGTAATTTAATTTACTAAATAGACTTTGCCTCACTCGCACTCCGACCTCGGCCGCCGTCGTGAGTGGATAACTGTATCGTTTGCTTACAGCAGCGGTAATATTCAGCAAAAATATCGATCGCTGTAGAAATACGAAATATTCCAAAAACCAAATACATACTTGACAAAGGTTTTTTTTATTTATAGGATAAGGGCGACAAACGAGCACACAGTCCACCTGATGGTAAGTAGTTGCTGCGACTCAAAGAGATCTACATCTATCCTCGATTACGAACCTGGTGGTATTCTGTGAGAGCGTTGTCCTTCCCCGGTCGAGCCGACCCATTCGTGCTACAACTATACTACTAATATAGCTGCAGCATGGCTCTACCACGTATGATAGGTTATCATTTTTATAATCACAGATTTTTATTACAATATTTTGTTTCGCTAAAAGTACATTGTCAGAAAGATAAAGGCCTCGTTTTGTTAGTTATGATCAGACCTTACCTCCGGACTTGATAGAGTGTCCTGAAAGTGTACTTCGGTGAATGCTACTGAAACTCCTTGAAAAATAGAACTAACTGTGCCAAGTTTGGCCTCGTTTTGTTAGTTATGATAAGACTTTACCTCTGGACTTGATAGTGACCTGAAGGTTTACTTCGGTGAATGCCAATGGAACTCCTCCAAGAGTAGAACTAGGTGTGCCGAGTTTGGCCTCGTTTTGTTAGTTAGGATGAGACCTTATCTACGGACTTGATAGAGTGACCTGAAGGTGTACTTCGGTGAATGCTACTGGAACTCCTAGAACAGTAGAACTAGGTGTGCCGAGTTTGGCCTCATTTTGTTAGTTATGATAAGACCTTACCTCCTGACTTGATTGAGTGACCTGAGGGTGTACTTCGGTTAATGCTACCGGAACTCCTCGAAGAGTAGAACTAGGTGTGCCGAGTTTGGCATCGCTTCGTTAGTTATAATGAGACCTTACCTCCGTACTTGATAGAGTGACCTGAATGTGTACTTCGGTGGATGCTACTAGAATTCCTCGAAGAGTAGAACTAGGTGTACCGAGTTTGGCCTCGTTTTGTTAGTTATGATGAGACCTTACCTCCGGCCTTGATAGAGTGACCTGAAGGTGTACTTCAATTACTGCGACTGGAACTTCTCGACGAGTAGTAATAGGTGTGCTAAGTTTGGGCTCGTTTTGTTAGTTATGATGAGACTTTACCTCCGTAATTGATAGAGTGACCTGAAGGTGTACTTTAATGACTGCTTCTGGAATTTCTCAAATAGTAGAACTTGATGTCCCGAGTTTGGGCTCGTTTTCTTATTTATGAATAGACCTTACCTTCGGACTTGATGGAGTGACTTGAAAGTGTAATTCTGTGACTGCTACTGGAACTCTTTGCCGAATAGAACTACAATTTACGTTTTTTTTTTAATTTTTTCACAATCATATCAGCATTATGAGTCGTGTTCTTTTGGATTTTCCAAGCTTTTTTAATTGAAATTTGACTAATTAATATCGTAAAATTAGAAGTATAGTAATAATTATAAGGTTTTTAGTGAAAACTTGTGTGTAATTAAACTACTTTTAAAAATTACGTTGGTTGCGTGGTTGGAGGGTAGGCGGGCGTTTCGCAGCGGCTTGATATTAATTTAATAGCAAGCGGCTGCGTACGTCAGGTGGTAATTGGTCGCATGTTTTATCGCATGACGCGGTCGCTCACTACTTAAGTGGGGAGCGGTTGTGTCGGCGAGTCTTATAAATAGCAGCTGTTTTTGGCTCGCCGCTCACTTAGCGGTCAGACACCGTAGAGTCTACTACACCTGAAGATGCCTCGTGTAGATGCGAAACACGTGTCGTATTGTCGTCGGTGGTGTGTCTTTCCTAGTGTAGTGGTGGTGGGAGTAGTGGTGCTGGGATTATTGGTGACGGGGATAGTGCACGCAATTGAGGGAGGGCGGGAGGTGCTCTTCAAACTAGGTAAGACACATCATTTTATTTTATTGAACGGATATTGGCAAAGTAAATTTTTCCAACTTTAATATAATGGATTTCCGGAAAGTAACGCCTGATTCTATTAATTGTCAAAATCGGTTAATTCTATCGAAAGATGATTAATGTTTTGACTTTCAATGGTGGTGATGAGTATCTTATCTTAGAAGTCGTAATTAAATAATGTAAAATAATATTCTATAATCTCTATATATAAAAAATCAACAGCAGTTTGTATAAAA